>PVJH01020560.1:0-40527 GCA_004026705.1 Nesogale talazaci | reverse complement strand
CTATCTCCAGATTGACAAGTTAGACTCCACCCCTAGACTCCCAATCATGAAATTGACACGAGTACATGACTGCCACAGTGAGCATCACACAATGTCAGTTTTTAGAACAAAGTGTTCTTGTGTTGAGGGAGGGCTTGAGCAGAGGCCCAAACTCCATTCACTTTCTCAGTGCTTTGCCTTATAAATATATGTACGCAGGCTAATACCTCTATTTTTATGAATCAGTGTGTTTATATAAGTGCACGCCTATGTTTTTACCTCTCTCCATAACTTTGCTTCCTTGATCTTTCCTGTTTCCTTTTACCTTCCTTTTGCCCCACCACCATGCTCTTACCCTTCTTCTGCCTCTTAGCAATTCCTCTCAGCTAGATAACTGCTGCTCTAATTCACCAGTATGTCCCATGTCCGCCTGATTGCTGATTTTTATTACCGAGCTGTTCCCCCGTGTATAGCATTGGTTGCTTACCACTCTTTCCCCGACCTCTTCCTTCCTCCAGTTCCCTCCAGAACTGTTGGTCGGCTACCTTCTCCTTAGGCTTGTTTCCCATGCCTGTCTTATATAGGTAGGCAAAACAACAACAACGGAGACAAAACAAAACAAAAAAAAGATTCACTAAAAATAGGGGAAAAAACTAGCAAAAAACAAAACAAAAACAAAAAAGCATATATATAAGTCCAGGTCTGTCCACTGACCTTTATGACTAACCCTCAACTTTCTTGGGGGTTCTGGGAGTGGCCCCTCCTAGCCTGGTTTAATCTGGGACTCCTCAGGGGAGTTGTGGCTTGGCTTTGCGCCCATTGCTGATGTTGTATGTTTTCTTCTTGGTTTGCCTGACTCTCGGGGTGACCAGACTAGACTCACTCCCCACAGTGTGATCCCAGTATTGCCCTCTGTCATGGTGTCCTCCAGCAAGGATAACAACAGAGTTTTTAAACAACTTTTTCTGAGATCCATTCTAGCAGCTCTTTCCATTTGAATAAATTCATTCCATCAGTTATATAAAATGTTGCTTATTAAATATCTACATTTAAATAAAAGTATTACTTTCAATTTAATTGTTCCCTGAACATTAATACAAAAGGAAATTTGCCCAGTCTGAAAGTACAAATTTATATATAAATGATGCAAAATAAAGGTCATATATTCTATATTTTTATACCAATAGACTCTTGTAGCATCCAACACATTATTAATTGCACTTACTACAAAATGACAATTAGGATGCCCCCCCCCAAAAAGAAAACACAAAATGACAATTATCCTTCATTACCCTTTTAGAGTCTGTGTAGCTGACTTTTACCTTAGGCCAATTTTCATCAAGATTTGTATAGCACTAAGAATTATAATTTATCATAACTTTCCCAGAAGTAGTAATTATTTTCCCAGTATCTAGATAAAATACAGATATAAAGAGTCTCATGATTTTCACACACAAATTGTGCTGTCATATTTTAAGATGATAGTTAAAAAGAGATAAAGAAGCGGATGAATAAAATACAAGAACAAGAAGGGGAAAAGAAAAGAAGGCCAAGGACCCTGCTGTAACGCCAATACTTAATAAAAAACTATGAAGTAGGAAATAGATCTTTGTGCAAGGTTTAGTTTGAAGGTAGCAGACAGACATTGGGGCCTCTACTCAAGTACTCCCTCAAAGCAAAAACACTTTGTGCTGTTAAACTGGCATTTCAGGATGCTCACCTTCCTGACACGATTGCTGAAGACAAAGCAGGTCCATAAGCAAATGTGGTGAAGAAAGCTGATAGTGCCCGGCAATCAAAAGATAAAGCATCTGGGATCTTAAAGGCTTGAAAATAAACAAGCGGTCAGCTAGCTCAGAAGCAACAAAGCCCACATGGAAGAAACACACCAGCCTGTGTGGTCAGGAGATATCAGTGGGATCAGAAATCAGGCATCAAAGACCCAGAACAAAAAAGCACATCAATATGAATGTGGAGACCCAAAGCCCATCTATAAACAACTGGAGATCTCTTCACAGCTGGGAGACAAGGAAGAAATGTGCCTGTGAGGATGCAGTATAGCACTCATAAAGCATACAACTTTCCTCTAGTTCTTTAATGCTTTTCCCCACCCATTATCAGGACCCCAAATCTATGTTACAGATCCTGCTAGACCAGAGGATGTACACTGGTACAGATAAGAACTGAAAACACAGGAAATCCAGGGTACATAGCCCTCTCAGAACCAATAATGAGAGTAGCCATACCAGGAGGGTGAGGGGAAGGTAGGGGGACAAAAGGGGAAGCGATCATAATAGTCTACATATAACCCCCTCCCTTGGGGATGGACAACAGAAAAGTGGGTGAAGGGAGAAATTGGTCCGTGTGAAACATGACAAAATAATAATAATTTATAAATTATCAAGGGTTCGTGAGGGAGGGGAGGTGGAGGACATTGGGAGGAAGATGAGAAGGGGATATCAAGGACTCAAACAGAAAGAAAATGTTCTGAAGATGATGGTGGCAAGAAATGTACAAATGTGCTTGACACAATGGATGGATGGATGGATGGATGGATGGATTGTGACAAGAGCTGTCTGTATGAGCCCCAGTAAAATGATTAAATAAATAACTCAAGTGATCTCAGTGTGCTGTGTTGGATCAACCCGCTTCTAATTATGTGTAGGTAGAAATCCTGGTTGATAAGTTTGTCACCCGTACAGGATTCTTCTTTTTCCTTCTAAAACTGCCACTGAAAAGCTCTCTTGCTCGGTGCTGTGGAACTGGTTCCAACTGTGAGTGACTTGATGTACAACAAAAGAAACCCTGCCCCACCTGGTACCATCCTCACAATCTCCTCTCTGAGCCCATTGCTACAGCTACTTCCTTGAGCCCTCCCTTTTCCCAGCTTCCTTCTTTCCACTGACCTTATTTGGTCCCAAACATGATGTGCTTCTCCCGAGAACAGCCTCTCTTGGCAGCATGTCCGGAGTGTAGAAGACTTGACATCCTCACATCTGGACAATAGTCTAGAACTTTTTTCAAGACAAATTTGTCCATTCTTCTGACAGCCCATAGTATGCATACTCAATGTTCTCTGATAGCACTGTATTTCGAAGGCATCAATTATTTTTCTGTGTTTCTTATCCATTGTCCAGCTATTGATCACCTGCTTCTGAGGAGAATGAAAATACCTTGGTTTGAGACAAGTGCATCTTTATTTTTCAAAGTAGCGTTTTCTTTTTTACTAGAAAGGTCTTTTCCTAGATGTTTGCCCAAATGCCATCCATCATTTGATTTCTTGACTGTGGCTTCCATCACCATTGATTTTAAATCTAAGTAAAATGAAACTCTTGGCAACTTCAATCTTTTCCCCATTTATCATGATATTGCTTGTTGGCCATGAGACTCGTTTGTTTCCCTTATGTTTGGTTGTGATTAATAATAAGGCTGTATGTAGCCTTTGATCTTCCTCAGTAAATGTTTCAAGTCCCAACTTTCAGGAAACAAGGTTGTGTAATATAAGCATAACTTTTATATGGTCTGGAAATGGTGATATTTGCATTATAGTGATTTTGAGCCAAATCCACGATATCTCTGGTTTTATTCTAATCTCTGCCTTCAGCCAAGATCCATCTGAGAATGGCAACGATGTTCCTCATTTCACATCCCTTTCAGAATCTGGCGTGAATTTCTGGCAGTTCCCTTTCAATGTTCTTCTGCAACTATGAAGAACTAATGTTCTTCATTAACTATTAGAATTTGCAGAAATCCATTTTATTTCTATTAATTTCCTTTACTATTTAATACACAATCACAATTCCTCTCTCCTACACCTTATCACCCACACATTTACTGAAGCTTAAACTTTTCAAACAGAAGAGTTAAAACTATTTTTAATCCATCTTTTCAGAAAGAATTTGAAGCTTTCATAATTTATCTTGAATAATGGGGGCTAGAACTTGATTTCAAAGTATGTATTCCAATATATTATTAACTTTTTTCCATGTGGTTCCTTATGACACATTATGGGATTTTTGGGGGGTACATCTATTATTTCTCTGTCTACATATAGGACTTCCTGGGATATTCTTGTGGAATATCTCCAAATTCCAGCATATAGTAGTTTGTATTATTGAAACTTTTTTTTCAGATGATAAATAGTACTGCCATAATACTAGTTTCTAATAGACTCTCTCATGTTCTTGATATCTCTTTACCCAGAGATGTGACCTATAGTTTCCAATACAATGCATTTCTCCCTATATTATCTTTTGGGGGGGGGGGCATCACTGCTCTCTGTTGTTGGGAGTAAGAGGCCCAGCCCCACTGTTGGAATTGAACCTCCATCCCAGTGGGCCGTAGTCCCGCGCACAGCCATTACACCACTGGGGCTCAGCCCTCTCCCAATATTTTGAAATATTTTACTTGAGGTTTTTGTGGGGGGGGGGGGTTTGACATCACTGCCCTCTAGTGGGAGTGGGAGGCCCAGCCTTGCTCCTGGAGAGCTGCTGCTGGATTTGAACTGGCAAGCCAGTGGGCCGCAGTTCCGCACTCAACCACTACGCCACCAGGGCTCAGCCCCATTTACTTGAAGTTTTATTTTGATGTGTTACTTATGGAAATTTGAATAAAGCACTTTTTCCCTGATGTACCCCATTTATCTGAGCGAACAGCACTTTCAATGGTCAGATCTGAAGTAAATCCAAAATTTTTATTTGAAAAATATTGTAAAATTATAATTAGGTGAAGGTTTACAGAGCAGTCATTAGTTTTGCATTCCATAATAATATGTTGATTCACCACATCAAATGCAATCTCCTCCATGTACCCTGCTTTTAGCCCACTTCCTCCCTGTGTTTCCTGTTTTCATTCCACTCCATCTTTCCTAACTCAGTGGATTTGTCCTTGCTGGCCATTTGATCTTAAATTGTTGATTATCCTCCCACAGGGGCGAGTTCATTTACAAGCCTGAAGAGTCATTAAGGGCCCCACTCTTCGGAGTTCCTGTGTTAGCAGTCAGCCTCATCTGCTTTACGATTTTTCCCCCCCACATCTTTGGTCCCACTGTACCTTCTAATAATAGGCTCTTTTCAGAGCAGTTGCTAATGGCACCTGGGCACCATCTACTTCCTCTCCTCTCAGGGTTGTGGAAACTGATGTTTGCATGGCCCATTAGACCATTGGACTGTTACCACGTGTCTTCCAATTTTCAGCACTCCTCATTCCTCCAAGTGAGAACATGTTATTTTAAAAGTCACACCTTTTCCTTTTTAAATCACTAATAGTCTTACAACTTTTATCACAATCCACACATCCATCCATTGTGTCAAGCACTTTAGTACATTTGTTTCCCTCATCATTCTCAAAACACTTGCCTACCACTTGAGCCCCTGGTAAAAGTAACACCTGTTATACATACATTTCTAGTACTTTTCTTTTGTATTTGTAAAAGTGCTTTGTATTCTATAATAGAGAATACTGTTCATATGCCCATTGCATATTTTTTGTCTATGTACTTCTAAAAGGCAGAAGAACTAAAGCCATTACTTCAAAAAGTATTCTTTACTTTTTTCTTTTATTGTAATTCTATGCACAGATTATCAACAAATGTCATAAAGAAGTACCTGACACCTGCTGTGTATAAGTTTCAGCGTAGATACTCTCTCTATTAAAAAGAGCCTGGAATATTCTTTAGGAGGACAAGTCATTACAAAACAATAAAGCTAGATAGTAAATGATCATTTTCTTAATTTGTAGTACAAAAAATGAGTCCAGGTGATAGAAATCATGGTGGAAAAGCTTTTAAGGAGTTTTCTTGCGAGGTAATTAATGGCAGAAAATTGATATATGATGACTTCATTTTGAAAATAAGAATCTAACTTTGGCTAGCTTAAGAAAAAAATATTTTTATTAGAAGGTTATGAAGTAATTCACATAATTTAAGGAAAGGTCAAAGAACAGGGCAAACAAAATGACAAAAATCAATGAGAGCTTAATAACAATAAGTATTGTTAAGGCTACGTTTTGAAACAGTGTGGTTAGTCCTAAAATTGATTGTGGTGATGATTACATAACTCTTTTTAATATGCTTAAACTTTAATTGTACAATAAGTGGATTGTACATCAATAAGACTGTTAAATATTTTCAAAGGATTGGAAATAAATGCATATCACATGTTGTCTTGAAACAAAGCCATCTATGTGAGATATCAGCTAATTCTACACAGAAGAAACACATCAGCCTGTGTGATCCAAGAAATGTAAACAATAAAATCCAAAATCAAGGGAGGGAACGGTATTAGAGTTTAAATTCTGAGCACCCAATTTGTAGAAAGCTTTGGATGACACTTGAAGCCCAGTATGCACTTGCAGAGTCCCCATGTGGATAGGCTTCCAGTGAATACCAGGGATGTGAATAGACTTTCCTGAAAACAGAGTGCATTGCAAAGTGAATTAATACTGATGTAGTTAGGTTAAAATTTCACACCTTATCATTTGTTCTCCCTTTAAATTTGTTCATTTTTATTTTCTGCTTTCTTTTAGATTGAGGTTTTGTTTTCTGTGGGTTTATAAGAAATCCAGGATAGGTGAATCTAATAATTGGATTAATAAATTCTTAGATTGGAGGGAGGCTTATTAACAACCTGTGATATGCAGATGACACAGCCTTACTTATGGAAAGTGAGGAGGGGCTGATGCACTTGCTGATCTGATGATCAAGGATTGATCATCAGCCTTCAGTCTGGATTGTAACTCCATGTAAAGAAAACAAAAATCTTCACAACAGGTAGTGAGGGTGGTCCAAGGTTCACAGGCTGCATAGCTTGGTTATGGGAGTCTTTGACTGGTAGTGGGTGGCAGAAAAGACATGTAATACCAGCGATTCTCAGAGCACAGAGCGCAGCTGTTGAGTCATGAGCCCCTTTAAAGCACTTCTTGATGGTGGGAGTAGAAGGCCCAGCCTTTTGCTCCTGTGGAGCCCTTGTTGGAATTGAACCTCCATCCCAGTGGGCCACAGTCCCATGCACAACCACTACGCCACCGGGGCTCAGCCCCGGGGCTCAGCTAGTGCACGCTTTTATGGATGGGTTTATTTTACTGCTTTCATTAATTTTATGATTGTATTCTTAGTTCATTTGTTTTCAATCTTCCTTGTGTTCTAATAAAAATACTTTCTTATAAGTTACTTTTATGTAGTGTTTTATATTTTGACATGTAGTGTTTTCATTGCACAAGCACACCTCATTTGATTACACGTCACAGGTATGTTTTGTTTTGTTTTGACAAATGTGGAAACCCAGGGTTTAACACGTCTATCAGTGCCATTTTATTGCTTCATGTCTTTGTGTTACATTTTGGTGATTCTCTCAATATTTCAAACTTTCTCACATTTGCATTGGGAAACAAAAAAAACTTATACATTTTTGCACTTTGTTATGGTGGTCTGGAACTAAACCTACAGTATCTCTAAAGTATTCTTGAATTTCAAACCTTTGTATTTGGTTAAATATTATTACCATTTTACTGATCAGGAAACTGAGAAACATCAAGTTATTATGTAATAGTGCTAGATTAAAACTCATTCTCTAAAAGGGGACCCCAATAGCAATGAATGATGTACAACACTACCCATCCCCACCCCACACACACACCAAGGGTGACAAACAACAGAAAAATGGGTCAAGGAAGACGGCAGATAGTATAAAATGTGAAAATAAAAATAGCTTGAGTCACTTACCTATTGACGTTTCTGAGTCATGCTGCTTATGAAGTGGAATGGCTTACATGTGAACCCTATGTTAGAACCCTATGACACTGACCTATGACTATTCTGAGTCATGCTGCTTACGAAGTGGAATGGCTTACATGTGAACCCTATGTTAGACTGAGGAGAGGTAAGTGCTACTCCAGGGTTACTAGTAGCGGGTTATTATAATATCTTTTTTTGGGAGGGGGCATCACTGCCCTCAGGTGGTGGGAGTAGGAGGCCCAGCCTTTGCTCCGTGGAGCTGGAATTGAACCTCCATCCCAGTGGGCTGCAGTCCCGCGTACAACCACTACGCCACCGGGGCTCAGTCCTGTAATATCTTTTAATATCTCTTGGGGACACAGTGGTTAACTGGCCACCTCCTAACCCAAAGATCAGTGATTTGAACCCACTAACTGCTTCCTGGGATAAAGATGTGGAAATCTGCTCTCATAAAGATGAAAGCCTTAGAAACTCTATGAGGATCGTTCTATCATCACACAGGGTCAAATTGAGTTGAAATTGACTTGACGACAACTGTTTTGATTTTTTTTAATTCCATATGTAGCACTTCTCTTATATTTATTAGTCATGAGACACAAAGACTCCAGGGAGAATTTTCTAAATATTGGCTTAGACTCATGATGGAGAAAAGTAAAAACTGAATTTGTTACTTTGGAATGAAAGAGTCTTAGAGCCAGTGTGTCTGTGTGAAGTGAATTAATTTTCAATAACCCTTCTAAAATATTAAAGAATATTTATTTGTTCAATAACTGAATGATTGGTAATACACACACTAATGGTAAGTCAAAATTATTGCCACAAAATAATCAAAAACTTACTAACCCAAACTATCAAAATGTGAAGCTGTTGTTTCTCACCAGATCTGTCATCTAGCTCTGCACACTTCTGAAAGTGAATTTTAGAGCTAATTCTTCCTAGAGGGTCACGATGAGTTGCAATCAACTTTGAGGCATTGAGTGTTTTTGGAGACTTCTTCCTTCAAAAATTCAGCACTCTTTATTTAATGCACTACATCAAAATAGTAGTATCAGCAGCGTTGAGGGGCTCAAGTCCTAATCCTTTTCTATGCTTCTTGGGAAACAAAAGGGCAGCAAGATGAGAGTTGATGGGTGCATGAGGTCGAGCTTGTCAACAAAACTCCCACATAGGTTAGGGTTAAGGTCAGGGTCAGGGTCAGGGTCAAGAAGGAAAAAAGAACAAACTCACACAGGATAGCCCGGGCTACGTTGAAAAATGTGCTGGTAGAACATTCTGATGAGGGGAAAATTCCTCAGCACCCTCTGCCAGGCCTTTTTCTCATTGATGCAGCTTTCACTTTACCTAAAACTTCTTCCTAATAAGGCCCAGTGATCATCTGGACAGAAAAATCTTTCAAGATAACCTCTTAGGAATTAAAAAAAAAAAAAGTCACCATGACCATCTAACCTGACTGACTTGAATTTAACTTCCCTTGGAATTCATTGTGGTTATTGATTTTTTTGTTTCGTTTAAAGATAACCTGAAAGTAATCCAACTTACCTGCAACCTTCCACTGATTGCAGACACGTTTAAGTACATTTTGTTTGGAATATATCCACACGTGCAAACTGGAAACTTAGAAGCAATATTTTTATTTACCATGTGTGTACACATAAACACATATACCCATGTACACATGTGTTTATGTATTACTCTACAACCTCTAAATAATTTAACTTAAATCGGTGCAGCACTTGTCATTTCTAACTAAAGATTTTGTAAGCAATAAGAAAATTAGTAGGCCTTTACAAAGCTCACTAAATTACCTACTCAACACTTAATGGATAATAGGAAAATACACAGCACACACTATTTTTTCATTTAGTTTGAATAATTTGGCAACATGGTATTTTCCTAATGAAAATTTTTCTTTGACCAGGAAAATGCTCTGTAAAAAGTTTATTCTTCTAAAATTGAGGTCATTTTTAAATACCTAACTAACGCTATTTATTTAGGGTATGGGAACAATTAAGAATTATCATGAAAATAAAGGCGCCATTTAGATAACATTTAAATAAATTAGAAAACTTTATACAGACATATACATATGAATATAGAAAGATAGGTAGTTAGAAAATAAGGTATTCATAATAGAAAATTTATTTGAGATTCCATGATAGAATTTTGCAGGTTTGGGGGAAAGACTCACTGACAATGTGTGATACACAAATGACATCACCTTTCTTGCTGAAAGGAAAGAGGACATGAAGTATTTAACTTAAAGATCAGATTCTAGGCTTAAGAACTATACTTCTACATAAGGAAAACTAACACTCACAACTGGACCAATAATGAACATCATGACAGAAAAAAGATTGAAGTTGTCAAGAATTTTATTTTACTTGGATTCACATCAATCAATACCCATGGAAGCAGCAATCAAGAATTCAAATGACTATCACATTGAGTAAATGTCCCGTGAAAGACCTCTTAAGCATGTTCAAATACAAAGATGTCTTTTGAAGATTGTTATTAGGAGTACTGGTGACACCAGTTCTACACGTTCTTCCAGAATCTAGAAAAGGATAATAAACTCCCAAATACATTCTAAGAAACTAGTATAATGCCGATACCCAAACCAGGCAAGGATTCCACAAGAATGGAGAACTATAAGCTGATATCACTAATGAAGATTGATGCAAAAATCCTTAACAAAAATGTGGCCAATAATTCTATGATGTTCACCTTCCCAACACAATCAAATGTGTGCATAAGCAAAAGTAGTGAAGAAAGCTGATGGTGCCTGGCTATCAAAAGATATAGCATCTGAGGGCTTGAAGGCTTGAAAGTAAACAAGTAGCCATCTAGCTCAGAAGCAACAAAGTTCACATGGAAGAAGCACACCAGCTTGTGTGACCACGAGGTCTTAAAGGGATCAGTTATCAGGCTTCAAGAACTAAAATCGTAACACTGAGTGCTCACCTTCCTGATATGATCGCTGACAACAAATGTGTACATAAGCAAATGTGGTGAAGAAAGCTGATGGTACCCGACTATCAAAAGATATAGTGTCTGGGGTCTTAAAGACTTGAAAGTAAACAAACGGCCATCTAACTCAGAAGCAACAAAGCCCACATGGAAGAAGCACACCAGCTGGTGTGTCCACGAGGTGTCCAAGGGATCCAGTATCAGGCATCAAAGAACTAAAAATTATATCATTATAAAAGAGGAGGAGTACAGACTGGGGACCCAAAGCCCATCAAGAGGTGAAGCGATATTCCCTTACAGAGGGCTTTCAGGGTGATGAGCCAATCAAGGTAGTAACAATGAAATATGCAACTTTTCTCTAGTTCTCAAATGCTTCCTCCCACCCACTGTCAGATCTCAATTCTACCAGACAAATCCAGTTAGACCAGGGGATGTACAATGGAGCCAGGAACATGGGGAACTTCGGATCGATGATGCCTTCAGGACCAGTGGTGGGAGTGGTGATACCGGGAGGCTGGAGGGATGGTGGACTAGAAAGGGGAAATGAATTTCAGGGATCTACATATAACCTCCTCTCTGGGGTATGGACAACAGGGAAGTGAGTGAAGGATACATTGAGCAGTGTAAAATTGAAAAAGTAATAGCAATTTGTAAATTATTAAGCGTTCATGGAGGAGGGGGAAGAGGGGAGGGAGGAGAAATATGGGGAGCTGGTACTGGGACCCTAAGTGGAGGGAGGATGTTTTGAGAGTGATGATGGCAACAAGTGTATAAATGTGGTCTGCATACAATAGATGTATGTATTGATCATGATGGGAGTTGTATGAGCCCCCCCCCAAAAAAAATGATTTATTTAATAAAAAGGAGGGTGAAAGAGGAGCTTATACCAAGGGTTCAAGTAGAAAATATTTGGAAATGAAGATGGCAACCTGTGTACAAATGTGCTTGATACAAATGTATTTAATGTTATAAAAACTGTAAGAGCCCCCAATAAAATCATTGAAAAACTACATTATAAAAGAATGTATATCTAGCTAACACATCGCCTGATTCATAGAATGATTTACATACAATAAAAACTGGGTTTGCTCTGTTAAAAATTTTTTTGGCGAATAGAATACAAGAAGATATAAAACAAATAATTCATCATGATCAACTAGATTCATACCACTGATGCAGGGATTATTCAATATCCAAATATCTATCAACACTATCCATCTTGCTGACAAGAAAAAGGACTAGAACCACATGATAATATCAACAGATGAAGAAAAAGCATTTGACAACATTCAACACTCATTCCTAATTAAGACACTCTAAAGACTTTATCAACAGAGTAAGATGAGAGCTGACAGACTGGGAAAAGATATTTATCAATGAATATCGGACAAAGGACTTATTACTAAAATCTACAGAATCCTTCAAGCTTACAAAAGAAGAAAACAAATTGCCTATTGAAAAGGTGAGTTATAGAGTTGAACAGATTCACAAGGGAGGGACCCTGAGTGGCCAATAAAAATAGGAGAAAATGTTCCCGATCATTAGTCACCTGGAAAATGCCAATCAAAACAACTATGAGATACCACCCATCACTCACAAAGAGCACAATTCAAAAAATCAGAAAGCAAAAAATGTTGGAAGGGGTGTGGTGAGAAAGGAACTCTCATTCACTGCTGATAGTCTTGTAAATACGTACACTGTGGAAAGTGATTTGATGATACCTAAAACAGTTGGAAATCGAGTTACCTTAAGACCCAGCAATTCCACTACTAGGCATGTACCCTGAAGAAATAAGAAGCAGACCACGACTAGACATCTGAGCTCCTATGTTCCTTGAGATGCAGTTCACAATCACAAAATCACAAATCACAATCACAGACTAAATTTCCATCAATAGATGAATGGATTAAATAACTGGTACAGATACACGATAAAGTACTATATATCCCTATAAAATGGTGATGAAAAGATGAAGCACCTTGTCTGTGGAAAGAGTTGGAAGATATTATGCTGTGGGTAGTAAGCCAAGCACAAAATAACAAGTACAACAAGAGTGTACTGAAGTACGTTCAAGCAGCAGAACAGGCCTAGGAGAAAATACACCTCACACAGCGCCTGGACTGAGGACCAGAGGACACTCTGGCAAGAGTCAAACCAAACCCAACGATGCATATGTCATCCAAACATGTCATCCAAATAAAATTAAAAAGTACACATAGCACCTATGCTGAAAGACAACTTTCTGGCCCCCTCTTATTTGCTTTTAAGGCCCACAGAGTGGTGAGGGAAGAAAAAGGATGGCAATGGCAGGGCACTAATTCATCCAAGGAGAGAGTCTTGTTCATATCTCCACAGGAGAGAGTACGTCTCATCCCCGTGTGCAAATCCTTGAATGTAAGGTTCAAGCTCATTTACAGAGAAGATAGCAGGGCTGGCTTCAGCAATGAGACATAACACCCTCTCCCTGGAGAACAGTTCTACAGAGGACAACACTGAAGTTACAGTTCAGAGAGAGCTGCCAGTCTGGTCTGCCCACAACACACCAACAATGGGAAGTCTCTGAGAAATCCTGAAGCAGATGGATTTGGGCCTCTACTTAAATATTTGGGCCTCAGTACAAGAACAGTTTGCTATAATAATGTGGCACTGTATGATACTCGCCTTCCCGACACAATCGCTGAAGACAAAATGTGTTCATAATCAAAAGTGAAGAAAACTGATGGTGCTGGGCTTTTAAAAGATATAGTTTGGGGTCATAAAGATTTAAAGTTAAACAAGCGGCCATTTAGCAGGGAAGCAACAAAGTCCACAAGGAAGAAGCACACCAGCCTGTGTGATCGTGAGGTGTCAATAGGAATAGGCATCAGAAACTCAAAAACAAGCAATCAAATTGACATGAAGGAGCATGGACAAAATGGAGATCCCTGTAAGATAATTGGATAGGCCCACACAGAAGGGCCACATGGAAGGGATGATATATACAGTATGGTGTATAACACTGATCAAATATATTACTATCCTCTATGTCCTCAATATTTTCTCCCCTTACTGATATTGGTGGGGGGAGGGATGGGATGAAGGGGAGCTGATATGAAAGAAGAAATTGTTTTGAAACTGATGGTGGCAGTAATTGTATAATTATGTTTGAACTAATTAAATTATGGATGATTATATCTGTAAGAACTCCCAATAAAATGATTTATACATGTAGCGTGTGTTCTACCCTTTTGGTTTTAAAATTCTAGGTCAGGGGCTGAGCCCTGGAGGTGTAAGTGGTTGAGTATGGAATTGCAGCCCATGGGTTTGGCGGTTCAAATCCAGGGGTGGCTCTCAGGAGCCGCACTGGGTAGTGCCCACGACCACCAGAGGCAGTGATGCCAAAAAAAAAAAAACTCTAGGTCAGGGGTGCTCACACTTTTTCAGCATGCGAGCTACTTATAAAATGATCAAGTCAGGGGCTGAGCCCCGGTGGCGTAGTGGTTGTACGCTGGACTGCGGCCCACTGGGATGGAGGTTCAATTCCAGCAGTGGGGCTGGGCCTCCTCCTCCCACCACCGGAGAGCAATGATGCCCCCCCCCCCAAAAAAAAAAAATCAAAACCCAAAACAAATGATCAAGTTAGGGCTGAGCCCCGGTGGCGTAGTGGTTGAGTGCGGGACTGCGGCCTGCAGGCTTGACAGTTCAAATCCAGTGGTTGCTCTCAGGATTAGCACTGGGTAGTGCCCACAACCACCAGAGGCAGTGATGCCCACCAAAAAAAAAAAAAGATCAAGTCAAAATGATCTACCAAGTACAAAATGCAAAATATATTTTTTATTTATTACATTTATTCATAAATACATTGAGAATTCTTCATATGTACAATATGATTATGAACCTTGCATAACTGCATAAGTCCATATTGTACAACACATCACAAATTACTATGTACATTTTTTGTCACGACCTGCATTTACCCTGATGAATGGAATGAGCCAGGGTTGCACAGTAGGATAGTAGATGCTGACAACCAGCCTCAAGTACACTTCCAAATGATCAGTCATGGTGGAGCGGTACTTGGACTTCATAATCTTTATGTGGGAAAAGGCTGACTCACATCAATAAATAAGTATAGCCGAATAGTGCAGTCAAGAAAGGAGCACATTTTCTCATGTTTGGGTCCTTTCACTCTGTGAGGAAGCTCTAGAACTGTTCATGAGCTCTGGACTTGAGCTGAATGTCAAGCTTGGAGTGTCAAAATCTCCCACTCCATATGAAAGTGATACGTTTTTGTCTTCGTAGTTGGTCCAACTCCCCTACTCATTTTAATAACTTTTATGTTTAAGAAAAAAAAACAAGGTCTAAAAAACCTAAGCAGTAACTTAGCTTGTCAGTTTCACTATACTTTGTGCGGTTGTTTGTGCATGGATTTGACATTTAAGATTGCAGCTGATTGGCTGCAATCTATATCAGTTTAGTGGTGGGATTGATGACTTACGTCTATTTTTTTAATGCCATGCGATCTACCTGCACTGTCTTTGCGATCAACTAGCAGATCGTGATCGACATAGTGCACACCCCTGATCTAGGTCTTTGCACAATTCGTTATATTTTACGCTGTTTTCCTGAATTGTCCTTTGAAATTTTCTGTTCAACTCTATGGCTTAATCATTTCTTTCACTTGCCTTATCTACTGTATGATTAAGGGCAGGTTTCAGAGTCTCTTCAGACGACCAATTTGATCTTTTATCTTTCCTTTTTAATACCTGTTGCTTTCTCATAAATGATGTTCTTGATATCCCCCCACAGCTCATCAGGTCTTCTGCCAATAGTGTTCAATGCAATAAGCTGCTTTTGAAAGTTTCTCAAATTCATGTGGGAAAGACTCAGGTCATATTTGAGCTTTGTGGACTTGTTTTAAATTTCTTCAGTTAACTTGAATTTACATATCAACACTTGATTATCTGCATAGTTAGACTCTGGTCTCATTTCAGCTGCTGATAATGAGAATCTGTGTCTCTTCCCACAGATGTATTCAATTAGATTTCTGTGTATTGCCATCAGGAGAAGTCCATGTCACCATTTGTGCTGTTGAAAAAACATATTTGCTATGAACAAGTTGCTGGTCTTACAAAATCCTCTCATGCAATCTCCAGCTTTGCTTCCATCATGAAGTCCTTATTCTCCTACTCTTTCTTCATTTCTAACTTTTGCATTCTAATTGTCAGTACATCTTTATTAAATCTTTGACCAATTTCCAAGTGAAGGTGGAATTTATCAATTACTTCATCACTAGCTTTTGTGGTTAGTGCATAAATTTGAATGGTTTTTATTAGATTTCCCCAAAGGTGGATATAATCCTATCACAGACAGAACTGTACTTCGATTGATTTTTAGATACCCTTTGTGACAATGAATGCAACACCATTCTTTTGTTAGTTCTGACATACTAAATCACAATTTTCTGATTCAACAATGACCAATACCAGTCTAGTTAAGCTCATTAATGCCAAGAATGTCGACCTTTAAGTGGTTCTTTTCATTTTTTACTTCCAATTTTCCTAGACTAGTACACTCCAATCTCCAATCATTAGATTTTTGCAAATGCTTCTTTTTACCACAGCCCATCAGCAAATGAAGATCCCCAAAGGCTCCACTCTCACAATATCACACTTGTCAGCATGGTCGACTTCACTCCCCAAAAGCAGCTCCTCAGTCACATTTTGAGTGCCCTTTGATCGGAAAGGTCTACCATCTAGAAGTACCCCTGATAATGTGCTGCTTCCATTCACTAGGTCTTCGTTATCTGACAAGGTTTCAAAGCCGTGCCTAAGTTTTGCAGTGGCAACTTCCTCCAGAGTGGGCTGCCAATTCTTTTTATTGCCTGTTCGTGATCTGGAAGCTCCACTGACATGTTCAGCTTGCTTGCTTGCTTGACCCTACTGGCATTTGAACCACCAGTAATATAGCTTCCAGCATCACACCAACATAGAAGGCACCACCACATGACAAACAAGTGGTAATTTTGAGGACTAAGGAACATCTTATCCATTTCATAGATTTTCAATCCCCTAATATGCATGTGAAAGTTGTACATGAATGAAGAGGAGGAATTGATGCCTTTGGATTATGGTGTTTGCCAAGACTATTGAATATGCCACAGACAGCCTCAGAGAACAAACAAATCTGTACTTAGTACAATCAGAATGCTCCTCAGAGGTGAAGGTGAGACTTGGTGACTGGTACTCTGGACAAGTTGCCAAGATGAATCAGTCTCTGGGGAATGACCTTGTGCTTGCTAAAGTACCTTGTTAATGAAAGTTAGAGCTTTAAGGAGGTGGACACACTGGCTGCAATGACTTCAAACTCAGGAATAGGTGTGAGGACGGCTAAGAAATAGACCAAGTTCTGTTCTGTTGTACATGGGGCCTATGTCAGAACTTTCTCAGTGGACCCTAACAACGTGTGTGTGTGTGTGTGTGTGTGTGTGATGTGTTTTCAAGACACCTACAATGTGTGGAAAAATTGCACTATTTTAAAATTCCATTTCCCCACCAACTTTTTAAAAGCCCTCTTGTATATAGGACTGTCAAAAACAGTGCGGTAAAATAAGTTAATCTCTATTAAATAAAAACATCAAACTATAAAGCTATTGCTTGACAAATCCTCCCATCTAGAGCTATGCTTTTCTGAAGGATATACTTTTCCTTGTCTTTTCCCAAGAACTGTGCACCCTTCACTAACACTACATCAAAATGGCAGTTTTGGCACTCTTGAGGGTCTCCTAGGGTGTTGCTCTGAAATGTTAAGCTTGGGGAACTAAAAGTTAGAAGGGGCAGCAAAATTATGGTTGCCTGGTACATGGGTATGGTTTCCCTAGGAAAATTTTTTTCTCAGGTTTTTATTTATTGAAGTATGTGGATGTACAGTATTACAATAGATAAGAATATGAACAAATGGCATGCCTTAAGGTCCTTTGAATATGTACTTTTTCTTCCCCCCCTTTTTTTGGGGGGGGGCATCACTGCCTTTGGTAGTTGTGGGCGCTACCCTGTGCTGCTCTTGAGAGCCGCCACTGGATTTGAATCGCCAAGCCCATGGGCCGAAGTCCCGCACTCAACCACTTATGCCACTGGAACTCAGTCCTCTCCCCCCTTTTTTTATAAATCATTTTATTGGGGGGCTCATACAACTCCCATGATCAATACATACATCAATTGCATGCATACCACATTTGCACATTTGTTGCCATCATCATTCTCAAAACATCCTCCCTCCACTTAAGCCCCCAGTACCAACTCCCCATATTTCCCCTTCCTCCCCAGCCCCCCTCTCCACCATGAGCCCTAATAATTTACAAATTATTACTTTTTCATAGTGTACACTGTCCAATGTGTCCCTTTATCCACTTTCCCATTGTTCGTAACCCAGAGAGGTTATTATGTAGTCCCTGAAGTTGGTTCCCCTTTTCTACTCCACCTTCCCTTATCACCACTGGTCCTGAAGGGATCATCTATCCTGAATTCCCCATGTTTCTGGCTCCAGTGTACATCCCCTGGTGTAGCTGGATTCATCAGGTAGAATTGGGATCATGATAGTGGGTGGAAGAATTTGAAAACTACACTGTACCTTGACTGGCTCATCTCCTCCCTGCAAGCCCTCTGTAAGGCGATGTCATTTCACTTATTGATGGGCTTTGGGGCCCCAATCTATACTCCCCTTCGTTTATAATTTTTAGTTCATTTGGGGGGGCATCACTGCCCTCTGGTGGTTGTGGGAGCTACCCAGCGCAGCTCTCAAGAGGCGCCGCTGCATTTGAACTGCCAAGCCCACGGGCTGCAGTCCCACACTTAACCACTTACGCCACCAGGGCTTAGACCTAATTTTTTAGTTCTTTAATGCCTGACACCAGATCCCTTCAACACCTCAACACCTCGTTGTCACACCGGCTAGTGTGCTTCTTCCATGTGGGCTTTGTTGCTACTGAGTGAGATAGCCACTTGTTTACCTTCGAGCCTGTAAAGCTTCAGATGCTACATCTTTTGATAGTCGGGCACCATCAGCTTTTTTCACCTGTTTATGCACACATTTGTCTTCAGTGATTGTGTTGGGAAGGTGAGCATCACAGAATGCCAATTTAACAGAACAAAATGTTCTTGCACTGAGGAACCCAATGAAATTCTTGTAAGATAGCCTTGGCTACCCTTGAAGAATATGGAGGTGTACTGTCCACATGGCAAACGATTCCTTGGCACCACCTTTCTGACTTTTTCTCATTACCACAGCCTTGTTTTCTAAGAACTTCAATGTAAGCTTTCCTTGTAAGTTTCCTGTGATCATGCTCTTTATGAAGAGTATCAGGATGACCCTTTTGGAGTCCTAACAACAGTAGCCATAACTCACTGGCCTCTCTGTCTTGAATGTAACTGACTCAGCAGACCCCTTGGTAGTGTACTCAACTATGCACTGAGTTGCTAACCACAAGGTCAGCAATTCCAAAGCACCAGGAGAAAGATGAAGCTTTCTACTCTCCTTAAGGATTTGGTCTCAGCAACCCGCAGAGGTAGTCCTGCCCTGTCCTAAAGGGCCATGATGAGTCGGCATGGTCGAGCAGAGTCCCTTGGAAACCAGTTTAGATTAGATGTTGTTTTTGAAGATACTCAAGAAGACAAAGGCAAGCGTATTCTGCAGCCATCTACTGACCGCAGAGAAAGGTGTTGTCCCTAATAAACCTGTGCAGCTGTGAATTGCATCTCTATTAACAGTATTTCTTTACTTTCCTTGTCCATCAAAGTACTTTTTCTGCTTAAACAGTAAACACAAACATTTTCAAGTTTTTTGACATAAAAATCTTTTAGTTATATTTATTAAAAACAAGATTAAGTTCTGCTGAAGTAACCATATATGCACCATGATAAATATTTGAAATTGTAGAAACGGAAATATTAAACAGCTTCTAGTTTCTCAGTAATTCAATGGCTTAAATAATTTCCCCCTTTCAGTCTTTTCTTCTTAGAAATAAATTTACTTAATTTAAAACTCAGATCAAGTGTTTTTGCATTTTAAACACAAAATTGTAAAAAAGTAGGTATTAAGTTTACACTCGCTAAAAAATAACATTTACATTTATCAACAGTTATAAAAACATACAAAATTGTTTGTGGTAGCAAAATATGTAAACAAAACACCCCTAAAACAGAAGTATACCCCATAAAAATATAAGTGCACCTTCTAGTAACAAATAGCTAACACCAAATCTTCTGATTTAAAAGCAGCTACTATGAAATGTCGAATTATATTTTTTTGCTTCCTCAATATATAAATATTTCTATCTCAGTTAAACAAGCAAGACCAGTCTTTCTTCACAAAATTGGGCTATATACATGGGAAGGTAGACAATGTCTTGTATTCAAGTGTAGTTTTCATTTTTTCTTTAAGTTCTAATAATTATACATACAAAAGTAAAAAGATGAAGTAAACATCTTATTCCTTTAAGAGTACTTAAAATCTTATGCACAGATATTTCCAAAGCCTAGGTTCTAGAACCATTCTTAAAAAGGCTGCCCATAAGTGCTGGTAATTATGACAGCTATCTGGATCATATAAAGAACAGCAGATGTATCAGTCCTCTGAGTAGGCAATGATGGATCTTCTCTGCTATTATGAAACAATCATGACTGATTTTGGCGATAATATAGCTCTAGTGTAGTTTACATGAGACACCAGGCTATAGTAACAGCAGCTACAATGCCATTCAAAATTGCCATGCTGTAGCCCATGTGGAAAGAATGTCCCGTCAGTCTCCTAAAGGGAAGAAACAGAACAAAAAAAAAGTGCCATTTAGTTTAACAGTAAGTCAAGATGCTTAAAAACAATACTAATAAAAACTCATTGCCATCACATTGCCCCAATGTGCCCCAAACTCATTGTCCCAACTCAACCGGGACCCTAGAGGACAGTAGAATGACCCCACTGCAGTAGAATGACCCCACTGGGGGTTGCAAGGCTATAAATTTGAATGAAAGCAGACTGCTGTATGTCTCGGTACAAAGTGGCTACCTGGGTTAAAGTACTGCTGGCCTTTGCTTACCTGCTGAGTGCTTAGCCTCTGTGCCACTAGAACTCTCTTGAAAATGTTTATAATCAAGGAATACGTTTCCTAAGTGCTTTATATGCTAACATGCAAATAGTAAGGAATAGTAGATATTTGTAGGATTAGTACAGACAAATCTTAAATTGTCAACAACTGTCTTAGTTGTCAAACGTAATTGTTTAAAAGTCTTTACTTAGCCCACAATGTTCCAAGGTCTTTGTGTATAGCCACAATCTGATTCTGTTGCATCAGGAGCATAGCCCTTCATTAATTAGCACTCTGTTTCCTTATGCTGTTGTTCACGTTTAACTCTAATTTAAAATACATATATTTCAAGGATTTGTGCTGTTTTTACCATTTTGATTATGTAAAAGCATTCTTCTTTGAAGTCCATATATGATTGTACAAGTCCATATATGATTGATACATCAGATGTTTTTTAAAGAGTCTATAAATGTCTATAATATACACATATCAGTTCTCAAAGAAATATATCAAAAGTAAACTATCGTATAAACTCAAGTATAAGCTGACCCAAATATCAGCCAACGTACCTAATTTTACAACAAAAATTAAATTAAAAAATGTTGGACCCCTATCAGACTTTACTGGAAAACACTCCTAAAGGTGAATGGGCAGAACCTGAACTGCTTCTAGGCTTTTCTGTTTTTTATCATTAGCTTTTTGTTTTCTTTTGTTGGCTCTGTCTTGTTTTTGTGCATATTATTATCTCTGCAGGTCTATCTAGATAAGATAGGCTGGATAAACAATCTGGAGGAGAAAACATCAGGACCTATGGTTGGGGAGGGCATGAGGGAGGAGAAGGTTAGCAAAAGAAAGTGGTGTTGATAAACTCATGGGACAAGTGATACCAAAAAAATCGATGGCGAGGAGGGTTTAAGAGGCCTGGTAGTGCTTGATCAAGGTGAATTTAACTGAGATGAATTACTAAAACCCAAATGAAGGCTGAGCATGATAGTGGGACAAAAGGAAAATAGAAGGAAATTAGAGGAAAGAACTAGGAGGCAAAGGACATTTCTAGGTCTAAGTACAGGCATGTACATATGTAAATATATTTACATATGATGATAGGGAAATAGATCTATGCACATATATTTAAAGGTTTAGTATTAAGGTAAAAAATGGACACTGCCCCCACTAAAAGAAAAAAAGAAAAAAGAAAATGGACATTGGTCCTCCACTCAAGGACTCCCTCAATGCAAGAACACACTGTTCTACTAAATTGGCATTCCATGACGCTCACCTTCCTAACACGATCAGTGAAAACAAAATCATATGCAAATGTGGTGAAGAAAGCTGATGGTGCTGGGCTATCAAAAAATATAGCGTCTGGAGTCTTAAAGGCTTGAAGGTAAACAAGCGGTCATTTAGATTAGAAGCAACAAAGCCCACATAGAAGGTGCACTCTAGCCCGTGTGATCATGAGGTGTCAAAGGGATCAGATAGCAGGCATCAAAGAACAAAAAAAAATTATCATTGTGAATGAGGAGGAGTGTGGAGTGGGGACCCAAAGTTCATGTGTAGGCAACTGGATATGCCCTTACAGAAGGGTCTTAGGGAGGAGAGGAGTCAGTCAGTCTGGGTACAGTATAGCAACAATGAAAAATACAACTTTCTTCTCGTTCTTAAATGCTTCCTCCCCCTACTATCATGATCACAATTCTACCTTACAAATCCTGCTAGATCAGAGGATGTATACTGGGTACAGATAAGAACTGGAAACAGGGAATCCAGGACAGATGATCCCTTCAGTACTAGTGCTCAGTGTGTCGATACTGGGAGGGAGGAGAGAAGATGGGGTAGAAAGGGGGAACTGATTACAAGGATCTCTATTTCTATATATGTGTTCATATATGCTGCATACAAATCCATGAATAGTAGCATAGTCAGGGGCAAAGTTATAAAAATTACTTGGCTATAACCTAACACTTTGAGGCAATAAGCCTCTGGACCTGGGGGCTCAGAAACACAGCTATGGGGAGACAGCAAGGTCATATAGTAGGAAACAATTCACAAAGAAATATTTTTTGGTTTTTTACTTAGAATTATACCAGCTACAATACTGCTTTATATCTTAAGCTTTTCCAGCATAGTGCTGACTAACACCATGACCCAGAGGCATGGAGAGACCCTGAGGATGAGCAAAGGTCTTTAAAATGAAATTTCATTAAGTATACATTTTAAATACTTCTTACTGTAAGTTTTTAAATAGGGAGACAGAAATGAATGAAGATATAGCTGGCTGCATGCCACTGCATATTAACCTACAGTGTATTTTATCATGGGAGCAGTCTAGTTGGTTGCAAATTAAAGTATATCAGATGTTAACTTTATTCATCACAAAGTCCTGGTGGAAAAAAACAACTGAAGTCAGTGCTGGGCACTTTCTTGGTTAGACAAAGTCATTATTAACAAGGAAGCCAGTGCAGACAGTATAAAAAATTTTTCTTAAAAAAATCCCAACATACAAACAAACAAAATAAAGCCAAAAATGTTCAATATTTAAGTCTTCATGGGCCAATAAATACAGTTTTTTAAAGCTCAAATAGAAATAACTGACTGGCTGAGCCCTGGTGGTATAGTGGTTGAGTGTGGGACTGCGGCCCACTGGCTTGGCGGTTCAAATCCAGCAGCAGCTCTCCAGGAGCAAAATTGGGCATCCTACTCCCACCGTAGGGCAGTGATGCCCCCCCACCACCACCAAAAAAGAAAAAAGAAATAACTGACCAAAGTGTCGCCAAGATTTAAATTTTGCCAAGAACCAAATATGAACACCACTACTCTCTACTATGATCAGGCTTCTGTGGGGGAGGATCAACGTAGTAGCTATCAAGCAGATTCTGATTCAGAGACCCCACATGCTTCACAGTGCACTTGTGCTCCGCAGGTTTTCAGGGGTGTGTCAACATCCATAAATAGATTGCCAGGCTTTTCTTTGGAGGCCCCCATGGGGGACAGATCTGAATCACTAATCTTTGGGTTAGTAGTCAAGCACTTAACATTTGTGCCACCCAGGAACTCCGTTCATAAACAAGCAAGCATCTTAATACCATCAGAATAAAAAGCACGGGGGAAAAACAAAGAGAAAAAAATCTTACAGTGTGTGTGTATGTATATATATATATATATATATACACATACATATATATTAAAATCTCAAGATAAATAGCAAATTAAACCTAGAAATGTCAGCAGGCAATAATTCAGGGAGGGCCACAGTCAGCCTCCTTTCATAAACAAAGAAGCATCTCAAAATCATAAGAATAGAAAAGGAGGGGGAAAATGTAGCATACATATATGCAAATAGATATATACATATATACCTGTATACACACACATACACACACATCCCTATAAGTATCTATTTAGACACAAATATATGGTAAAACCTCATGATAAAGAATTTAACCCTAGCAAAGACAGCAGGCAACAAGTCAGGGAAAGCCTCACTTAGACTCTCAGTGTGAAAAATACTGGGAAAGAGAAAAAAAGAGAGAACAGCACCAGAACAAAGTCTGCTCTACCATTTGACATAACCATTGCTTTAACTAGCACACTTATACTTGCTGCCTGTAAGCAAAGAGATCATTGTTCTTATATCAGTTTTAAAAAGAGGAAATTTAGGCTCAGGCTAAGTAATTTGCTCAATTCTTCCTGGGAAAATAGGATTTTTTTTTGGGGGGGGGGGGGCAACAGAAGATTCCGAATCTCTCTCAATTTACAGACTGGTGAAGACACAGAAAGGGGTCCCAGTAGAAACTGTCAAGTATTACATGTCAGGTAGCTCTGTGCAGATGGCCAGCTGTACTCCATAACAGTCCATACCTAATAGCATACTATAAACAACCAATAAGCAAGAGCCATTGCAAACAGAAGCAAAACTAACACTTGTTAGCTACTTTTGAATTATTTTATGAAAACAAGTTCAAAAACAGTTACTACAGAGGTAGAGATATACATCTGTAGATTTCTTATATCTACATCTTGTTCCATCTATCTATGTCTACATTTAAAAGAATAGGATATATTTATAAAGCATGTATGTATTTAACTCTTTAATTTCAGAAGACACAGTGCAGTGTCATCAATATATTCATTATTGGTGACAATATTGCAAATGATGGTTTCAAATACACTTCTCAGAAAATAAAACTTAATGAAACTCAAATATCAAAGCCAAATTCTTTATCCCTTTTGTCAGTTTTTCTCTCCTACTACAATTAAAAAACATCTGCTTTATTAGTGCACGACAAGAAAGAATCTGATTTCGCAAAGGGGCAACTCTCCAAGTGCTCCCTGAGAGGGGAGCAGTGGAGTGAATTCACTGTACTCAATGTCAACTCTAGTGTGCTTGGAAGCAAATTTCCAATTTAAATATTAAATCACACTCATGTTCATCTCCAAGGATTACTTTACTGTCTAAGAACTAATAACCCTTTTCTATTACAACTCCTTTTACGCTAGGCCCTCAAGAATTATAAAGCTCTCAACGCCAACAACAAAAATCCTTTAACAATATATCTATATAAATAATCCAACTGTAAATAGAATAAGATAGTAATGGCAACACTAAATCCTGAAATTTCTAAGAAATCAAATATTAAATATTCTACGCAGTATCTGCTGACCCCTAAAACAGCAAATCCATATTTACACACAAATGTCATGGAGATGTAAAAATTCCAGCATTTAACTATACCTAGAAGGCTTTAACAGAAAAAAAATGACTACCATATATCAATATTTAGTTGGTAAAATAGTTACCAAGTTTGAGAAAAAAGCAAATACACACTAAACAGTGTGTTGCCTTTACTAAGTAACTTCTAATTTGTGTAAAAGCTAATTTAATTTAATCTAATTTAACTTAAAGCACAGGTTTTCTAAAATCAAACATCTAGCTATTTAGCAAATTATCATTTGTAGCTGGAAGAAAAGTAGAACAGTAGCTAACTCAGAATGAACTAAGAAAAAATAGTAGCAGAAGGCAGCAGATAAGTCTTTCTGGCATTTATATTAACTATGAAACTCTGGAGATCATCAATCTAAACATATTTGAAAGCTCTAGTGAAAAGATGCAGCATTTCTCAGAAACGATAAACAGTAACAATTGTACAGCTTCCTTGAATTTCGACCTGCATTTTTAACTTCATTATCAAATAAATCACAAATATAACCAGTAATATATTTAAAGAGTAATGATACCAAGTGTCATGCTTCTGTTTAATATAAAAATATGAAATTATGTTGTGAGTTCTATAAAATAGACATTCAACTGTGCCTTTCATTCTACACTTCTAGGAATTGACAGAAATATGGTTATTCAAGAGGCACCTGATATATCCTAATTTCAACTTAAAGCTAATAGCTAAGTTGTAATAAAAACATAGCAATTTTGTTTAAATTCTGACCATTCAAAATGAAGGGATGATTTTGGTGCTCAAAGTCGAGATTTTTCATTGTAACTCAAGCTTCACAGTACCTCATTTTCAGCTGTACGATTCAAAAGTCTCTTGAATCTGGTATTTGATTTGTTGTTCTACCATGGAGCTGCCAGTATTTGAGATTAGAAAATAGATCCCCGACATGATCACTGAAGACAAAATGGGTGCATAAGCAAATGTGAAGAAAGTTAATGGTGGACAGAAATCAAAAGATGAAGCACCTGGGGTCTTAAAGGCTTGAAAATAAACAAGCAGTCATCTAACTGAGAAGCAACGAAGTCCACATGGAAGAAGCACACCAGTCTGAGGGATAAGGTGACAATGAGTTAAGGTATCAGGCATCAAAGACCCAGATCAAAAAATCTTATCAATGTGCATGAGGGGGAGCATGGAGTGGAGACTCAAAGCCCATCTGTAGACAATTGGACCTCCCCTTACAGAAGGGTCACAAGGAAGCACAGTGCTAGTCGGGCTCAATAGAACACTGATGAAACATACAACTTCCCTCTAGTTCTTTAATGGTTCCTCACTGCCCCCCCCACCACGCCCCCCCATGGCCCCAATTCTATCTTACAAATCCAGCTAGACCAGAGTATGCACACGGGTACAGATAAGAGCTGGAAACACAGGGAATGCAGGACAGATAAACCCCTTGGGACCAATAAGACTCTAGCCTCACGGTACCTCATTTTCAGTTTTAAGGTTCAAAAGAAGGTTCTTGAATCTGGTACTTGATTTATTGTGCTACGCAGCGAGACCTAGAGGGTAGGTGGAAGGTAGGAGGAGAGAGGAGGCACAGATCACAATGATCTACATAAAACACCCTCCCAGGAGGACTGACAACAGAAAAGTGGGAGAAGGGAGACATCAGTCAGTATAGGACATAAAAAATAATAATCCATAAATTATTAAGGGTTCCTGAGGGAAGGAGAGTGAGAGAGAGAGGGAAAACAATGAGCTGATAACAAGGGCTCAGGTAGAAAGACAAATGGTTTGAAAATGATGATGGCAACATATATACAAATATATTTGACAAAATGGATGTATGTATGGATTGTGGTAAGAGCTATACGAACTGCCCCATAAAATGATTTTTTTTGTATTGTATATTTATTTAGTGAACCTATACACAGCAAAACACACTTCTGTTCAACAATGTCTACACGTGATGCTCACGGATGTTGGTTACACTCTGTATTGCGTAATGGTTACTGTTCTAGTTGTGTTGTTTTTTTTTTAATTTTATTGGGGGCTCTTACAGCTACTACAACATTCAGTACATCATTTGTATCAAGCACATTTGTACACATATTTCCACATACATTTCCCAGTATTTTCCACTTGAGCCCTTGATACAAGCTCCTCTTTTAAAAAAAAAAATCTCCCCTTTCCCCTCCCCACTTTAAAAAAAAAATTAATCATTTTATTGGGGGGCCCCTACAACTCCCATCACAATCCCTAACAACATTAGTTGTATTCAGGCCACTTTTACACACCCATTGCCATTGACACTCTCAAAACATTCTCCCTCCCTCCAGGCCCCCATTATCCGCTCCCTATATTACCCTTCCTCCCCTCCTTCCCCTTGAACCGTTAGTAATTTACAAATTATTTTTTCATCCTGTATACTGTCCAATGTGTCCCAACACTCACTTTCCTGTTGTCCGTGCCCCAGAGAGGAGGCTACATGTAGATTCCTGAAGTTGGCTCTCCCTCTCCATTCCTCCACCCTCCTGGTATTACCATTCCCATCACTAGTCTTGATGGATCATCTATCCTAAGTTTCCCATGTTTCCAACTTCACTGTACATCTCCTGGTCTAGCTGGATTTATGGGGTAGAATTGGGGTCATGATAGTGGGTGGGAGGCAGCATGGCAACTAGAGGAAGGTTGCATATTTCATAGCTCCTACCCTGTATCTTAACTGGTTCATCTCCTCCTTGTAACTTAAAAAAAAAAAAAAAAAAGGAACTATCAACTGGAGAAATGATTTCCTAAGGATGCAGGAAGACAGGGAGGAGGGGGAGCGGTGATGGAGCAGCTAACAGCAATGATGTCTGTATAATCTCATTTGAGGGGTGCAAATAACAGAATTGTAGTCAATGGATATATTGGCTGGGGCAAGAAATGACAAATGTATATATGTATGTGTATATATATGGAATATATATTTATTTAGTAGAATAATATTAGCATATAACAGTTATAACAATTCCTCTCGGGGAAGGGGAGGGGAAAAAGAGGAGCTGATATCAAAGAGTTCAAGGAGAAAGAAAAATTTTTTGAAACTGGTTGTAGAAGCAATTGTACAAGTGTGCTTGATCTATTTGAATTATGAAATGTTATGACATCTATAAGAGCTCCCAATAAAATTGTGAATAATAATAATGATAAAGAATATAGATCAACAAGTTTATGAACTGAACAATGTAATTTTGGAACACATTACTTCTGGGATACTACAGAAAATTATTTGTATGACTAATGAAAATAAAACACGCCTCATGGCGAAAGGAAAAAAAAAATTTTTTTTAAATGTCTTTGTAGGGCTGAGCCCCGGTGGTGAAGTGGTTGTGTGCGGGACTGAGGCCCACAGGGTTGGCGGTTCATATCCAGCAGCAACTCTCCTGGAGTAAGGCTGGGCCTCCTACTCCCACCAGGGGGCAGTGATGCCCACAAAAAACAAAACAAAACAAAATATAAATGTTTTTGTAATTTCAAGACACATCACTTCTATAATACTTCTCAACAGAGATATAAATTACTTAAAATCAGTTTCTCGACAGGAGTCAGTAATTCAAGCTTTGCCTTTCAGATATCCAATTCATGAGAAAGCTTATTCTTACCTAATCTTGGCCAGCGTAAGTTTGAAGTTAGAAATTCCTGTTAGCATTAGATGTCTAGAACAAGAGTTGCCGCTGGTCGGTGCTCATGATCGGATTTTGACTCACACTGATTGCATGCGACAGCGTCCAACTGCTCCACAGTTTTCCATAGGAGTCTTTGGGAGGTTCCGGCTAGTCACTCCTCAGTGCTGAACCGCCATGCCACCAAAGAAATAGTGCATCTTTAAGGGCTTCCGGTGGCATTGTGATAATGTTGGCCTGCCAGCCACAGGGCCTGCAATTTGAAACCAGCAGCAGCAGCTCCATGGGAAAAAGAACAATGCAGTTCTACCCTGTTCTATATAAGCTTGCTATCACTATTGATTTGATGGTAGTGAGTTTGGATTTTGATTTTTAGTAACTTGAAGTACAAGCATTTGTGGTAAGGGGGAAACGACCCCAGGCTTAAATTTAACTAAAAGAGAATTTTATTAAATCAAAACAATGACCGTCATTTATATATGAGTGAGACCTGCCAGTGTGCATCAGCAGAATCTACCAAATCCCAGTTAGAGCTGTTAATCTGCAAAACAGCTTCAGTTTTTGAAATACTGGAATTAAAAGAAATAGAAAATTTGCCATGAACTTTTGAGGCCCCCTTACATTGCTTTACATGTTGAGAAAAATTCTGGTTATTCATTAACACATTATTGCTAAAGAAGGAAATGACAGAAGTGGGGGTTACATATACATGTAAAATCACATGTTAAGACAGTTACAGAATTGGTTTCAACAGGGGGAAAAAAAAGAATTGATTCCAATGTTTCAAACACTTAAGTGTTGGCTGCAGTTGACTCATGATCAAACCCAGAACCATCTCATTTAAGATACTGTGGCGCCTCACTCTTGATATTTGTCAGTTTCTCCTCACAAAACTAGGTGAATGCAGTAATGAACCTTATCCTATCATTTTCAAATTATGGCGAAAGCTCCTATAAACTATCTGGGGGTCTCCATGCTCCCTATCATATTATTTTCCTTGTTAGAAACATTAAGTCTCATGAGCCCTGGTGATGCTGTCAGATAAGCACAAGGTCAGTGGTTCAAACTCATGAGCTATTCTTCAAAATGGTGATGAGGCTGTCTATTCCCATAAAGACTTACAAAGCCTTGAAAAGTGTATGTGGGGTCATTATGAGTCAGAAAAGACGAGATGGCAGTGGGTTTGTGGGTATCTCAAAAAGCCCTTGCACTATTGGTGGTTGGTGGTGTTAGGTTACTAAATGCAAGGTCAGCTATTCAAATCCACCAGTTGTTCTGTGGCAGAAAGATGAGGTTGCCTGCTCTTGTAAATACTAATAATCTTTGAAACCTAAAGAGCAAATTCTTTCACATCCTTTAAGACGGCTATGCATAGGAATTAAAATGATGGCAGTGGGTTTTGATTTTCGCTTAGTGGCTGTGGTAGTCATACGTCATGTCAACTTGAAGATACAGAAGTGGAGGGTTGGAGTTTAGTCCGTCAATCAGGGGCAGTTCGACCCTGTCCTACAGGGTCACTATGAGTTAGTACTCATTTGATAGTAGTGAGTTTGAGTTTTGATTTTTAATAACTTTAAGTACAAGCATATTTTTTTTGGGGGGGGGGTGTCCTTGATGGTCCCTCCTGGTGGGTGTGGCCTTCTCATAAGGAGGATCCTGCAAACTTCCTCTCTCTGCTTTACCTTCCTGCTGTCCAGTCACTTGGAGAGCTGCCAGAAACACTGCCAATGGACCTACACAACTCTGCACCCACTGGCCTGCAATCTCCCTGTACTCTCTTTAATGCATGTGGCTGCATGAATCTGAAGAGGTATTTATGGACTAGCACTGGGCTTATGGATTTTTTCTGGATTGGGTTGGAATGATTCCTGGTATATAATGTCTTCCTGAGAAAAAGCTCTTACACATATATGTGACACTGGATTGTTTCTCTAGTAACCCTGCCTAACAGTGTTTATCTCCTCGGAAATCAATAGTCTTTACCAACATTAACATTGGTTAGTGTTAGTAATTTCACTTGCAATTATTTGATCCACTTTAGTAAGGAAATCACAAAATGTCTCTTATGAATACTCGCCACTCAATATCTTTAGATCATGCAAATTAACTCCAGTTTTAAGATGACTAAATAAACTGTTCTTGAAAGAATAACTGTTCTGGAACTCACAGTTTACAGCAGCACGATATTGGGGTTCTGAGGCTGTAAATTTTGGAAGCTGGCAGCTTCTCTCCTAGAGAGCTAGTGGATTTGAATTCTAAATCCTAGAGTTAGTAGGTCAAAGTATATCTGTCAGCACCTCCAGGGATCTTTTCTGGTTTTAGATCTTTTCAAAGTTAACGTCTTGGTTTTAAAGATTATCCTGTTCAATTTGACCTTTGGTGTAAATGAGGGTCTTTTTTTTTAAATGCCAGTAGTACTTTCATAAATATCAATATTAATTACAATGAAGCAACACCTATAACTTCTTTAAGACTACTGGCCTTAGTTTTCTCTATATACAAAAGTCATGCAAGGTGGAAAAATTAATTCACTGTTTTCATACCAGTTATGAAAACTTTCGGTCTTAATCTAAAAATTAATGAACTTTCTACATTTTTTTGTTAGCACATCACTTACCCTTTATCATTTTCTACCCAGGCTTATTTTTAGATGTGAAGTAATATTTCTATTCTGTTGTAATTATGAGTTTCAGATGATCTTGATCCACGGTGACAGCCTACTACAGGTAGGTGGTGCCTACAATCATTGAATGTTTCTAATTTTTAGCACACGCACTATAAATTTGTAGCTACATTGTAGCACCACTAGATGGGGCTTGTAAGCTGAGAATGGGAAATATAGTTTGAAGTGATCACTGGTCACTGTGAGACAAGAGGAAATATAGGTGCTCTCACCCCTTGGTCTCAACCTGACTTTCCAAACAAACTGTAACTCTTTGTGGGAATAGAAAGCTTCATTCGCCTTTCTCCCAAGGAGCGGCCTATAGTTTCAAACTGCTGAGCTTGGAGTGGCAGCTCAACACTTAACCCACAATGCCACCAGGTCTTTTAGGCCAAACTATGCTGCATTATAAAAGGAATAGATTCTTCATTTTTTGGACAGTGCTATTGGCATGGTACCCTGAGTTTTTGCTGTTTTTCAGTTTTCTAATCCATATTGTCTAGTGCAAAGTCTGTTCAGCAAACCAGCATTGTAAAACAAATGAAAACATTTAACATGCTGTCAAGTTCCAACTATGCCACGTGGAATTACTTTACTTTGTGCTGGTCATTTGACCTCCCTGGAACTCAGTCTCTGCATTTGTTAAAAAGGGAGGAGCTTCATTAAGGGTAATGCTTAGACACGTTAATGAAGGCCTTAATTCTCCTGTAATCTTTAATGGGAACCTCTAAGACATCCTCAGCAATCCTAGAATATTCAATAAAATGGTGTCCTTGTTAGAAACTTTCAGGGCACGTCTCTAATCCACACTCCACTTCTTCCCCCATCATGAGGAGTTGTGATGCTGCCACTATACACCAAAGATTACTTCAAGTTGTACCCTCTTTCTTTAGGTGGATCATATACTAAGATACATTAACTCCTAGAAATCATAATTAAAGCAGAATTATAATTTGAAATACTGATTATGCAAACTATTATATTTGCCTGAACATCACTGACAAATTCTAATGGATGAGTAGGGCAGAACGATACAAAGCGAACTGGAAATGCTCACTAGGCTATGCAGAGTAAGCAGAATAATCACTTAACACGTTGGAAGCGGGCACCGTCTATCTCTAAGGAGTCTAAAGTTATTGCTCTGGCTATTCAACACCATTACAAGTAGGGCAGTCTCCCAGGACTCGAACTCTATTTTACCGAATACTTTAAATTGTTGCTTTTTAATAAAGGCATCTGTAAATGTAACAGTGTAGGCTATCTTTTTAATTCCATTATATCTGGAAAGTATTCCTGTTGAAGTCTACCAAGGCTCTGCCTGAACAATATCAACTTGCAAAGTCTTTTAACTCTTTTATAGTTCCTAAGTCTTATTTACAAAATGTCTATGATAGTAAATATAGAAGAATATAAAAAAAAAAAAAACCCTCAATCTCTTCTAGAGAATTACTGTTCCACATTACTGTACTTCACTAAATATCCTACTGAAGATTTAGAAGCCCTGGTGACACAGTGGGTTAGGAGTTGGGTAGTGAACCAAAAGGCTTCCTGCTCCTGGACACATATGCAGCATCTACAATGCACTGGGGCAATTCCACTCTGTTCTACAGGGCTGCGAAGCGTCAGACTTGACACCAGCACAGTGAGTTCTTTTTGGTATTGTTTATTCTGGACTTGAATCAATTCTTTACTCTAGAATGAATTTATAAAAGTCTAGCAAAACACGTTGATAACCACAGTAAACAAGCTTCTCAATTTTCTTCTACCCCAAGTTCGTTTCTGAGCTTCTTGGTATTTTATTTTTTAAAAAAACCTATGTGCTTCAGTCTGCAAAAGGGAGCAAAAAATTGTTTGGGTTTTTTTTGTTTTGTTTTGTTTTATGGATGGGGGAACTTTTTAGCAAAACAACTCTATGCATGTTTATACCATCTTCATTCTTAGTATTATTGAAACTAAAATAGGGGATACTTTTAATGAATACTCTAACCTCAGGAAGAAAGTCTGTTTATCTTTTCTTCCCTTTAAGTTCCACTTTAGCGAGAAACAGACCCTTGTTTAGTAACTTATCTTAGAATAATCTATTAATATTGCCAAGTTTTCTAATTATCTTTAAAGAATATTTAAGACATTGAAAAGTCAAATGTATAAATGTACTTTGCATACAATGGGTGGATGCATGGATTGTGATAGGAGTTGTATGAGTCCCTAATAAAATGATTCAAAAAAAGAGAAAATTCAAAAGAAAATGATTGAAAAATGCTCCAATATAATGTTAAATTTTAAATGTAGATAGCAAAACAGTATGTACATCATTATCTTAATCTAAATTTTTAAATATGTGAACACACAGATACCAGTCAATTCCCAAATTATGAATTATTTCTATTAAACTTTTAAAAATTTTTAAAAGATATGCTTATAAAAGTGTGATGCTACTTACTATTGTATATCAGCCTGACTCCTAAAGAAAAAAGTCTGCTGATTTCAACTCTCTTCAAATCTAGTCTTGTTTCCCTGTACAAGTACTCTCTCTACTGGTGACAGAGAGAATTTACTCATTCTGACATTCCTAAAGCAATTGTGTATATTCCATAAGTTCTAGAGGGAAGGTTTTTCATTATAAACCTTGAATTTTAACAATGATTTTAGGGCTGTCATTGGCAGGGAATGGTTTTTGCTAATATGTGACAATTTCAAATTACAGTTTGACTATGAAATAATAACTGATTTAACTGAGACTAGTACATAGCTAAATAAAATCACAAGTAAATGTATATATTTATACACACAAATATAAACATACTTAAGTATGTATTTTCTTAAATAACTAAACTGAGTTTTGGAGCTGTACTAACATGTCTGTAATATCAGTCTCTGAACTGCCACTATCCTTAAACAAAATCCAAATGACTCACAGTGAAAAACGAGTTCCTCATCATTGGACCTAATTTAATAAAGAATGTCACAACAACAACAAAGGTTAAGCTGTCCTCAGTTTAAAACACAGATTTTTAAGAGAACATAAATGTTTTCCGCTAACCTAGTAACATAACATGTATAATACTTATGAATTATCATGGCGGTGGAAGAGAAGCTGAGTGAGAAGAGGCTATTGCAGGAAGAGAGAAGGGTAATGTCACTGCATCTCAAAAGTGCATAGTTTACGGTACCCTGAAATAGCTGAGGATGAAACTGGAAAACTAGAGTGTGTCATAAGAGGAAGAGTTTGGAATGCTATTCTTAGGAGGCGGACTTGACTTTGAAGGCAATGAGAAAGCCATTGGAAATTTAATCAAGATAGATGTTACAGATCAGTTTTTTGAAAGAGAGAAGAATGAAAATTAAGACTGAGAGGGAGGACAGAAAGGAGACAAGTACACTAGAAAGGTCTCATTGCTGTTAAGAATTATCGTGTCAGTACCAAACATGTACAACAGAATGACCACTGCCCGGTTCTGTGCCATCTACACAATTGCTATGTTCCTCAGCCCATTGTTGCTCCACTGACAACATGTCCAAAGTACATTAAACAAAGTCATGAATAACATCCTTGCCTATAAGGAATAGTCTGGCTTTAATTCTTCCAAGATAGATTTGTTTGCTCTTTCAGCAGCCCACAGTACTTTCAATATTTTTGCCAACATCATTATTGAAATGCACTGATTCTTCTTCAGTTACTTATTAAATGTCCAACTATCACAAGCTAATTATGAGTGCAAAAACTGCACAAATGAAGAAGCTATTTTCCAAAGATATTTTAAAAGGCTAGACTAGCTTGAGGCGACAATAAATTTCAAGCCTTGGTAAGTTGGTGGATACTGACCTCTTCAAGATCAACACTAGAGCTTAGTTAAGGTATGTCTTTTGAGATACAGTTAGCAAGATATCATTCTTAAATAGGATGAAAAAGCCTGGTCTTTCTCCTGTTAAAGAGTTATAGTCTCAGAAACTCAGGCTGTTTTACCTGTCCTACAAGATCTCTGAGTTGGCACTGACTTGATGGCAGTAGTTTGGGCTACTATGTAGGGCTCTATGACACAGAGCCCTATTGTTGCAGTGGCTATGCACTGGGCTGCTAACCACAAAGTGAGCAGTTGGAACCCACCAGCTACTTTGCCTGAAAAAGCCTTACCTTTCTACTCTACATAAAGAATTAGTCTCTGAAACCAGGGGCATTTCTATCCTGTCCTACCTACTTGCTATGAGTCGGAGTCAATTCAATGGCAGTTAGTGTGTAACATCTAATCTGGTCTACACATTTAAATTGGGTGCCATGTGCTTGCTTCAGCAGCACATACACTAAAATAAGATACAGAGAAGATTAGCATTGCCCTTGTACAAGTATGACGTGTAATGTCTGGATTAGGTCCTAATAAATTTGGAAAATGAAATAAATAAATAGGGTGCTGTAATGTAAATCCTTGTTAATTTTTACAAACCTTAAATCTTCAAGAAAAATCCAATCTAGTCATTCTGTTATAGAATTCTGCTCATGGATGTTCACAAATCTAGTAAAACTTTCATTTGATTCATATTCATATTAATTTTGTCTCCAGAAGCATGCTTTAAATTCCAATCAAAAGGGGAAAAAGTTTCTTAATTCTGAGATTTTTTAAAAATTTTTTCCTGAGAGTTCTTAAATTCCATTTTTAAAAGCACTTTATTTCTAGATATGAAGTTTAAAAGATTAAAGTCCATTTTTCTAGAGGTTGACACCATAAACTGGAAAACTGATTTTCAAAGATTAATGAGTTCTACAAAAAAGCAACATCTTCTTTCTTTATACCACTATTTTCAAGAGTGGGTCACAAAAGAAACTGAAACAGCATACTTACTTGAACCTGGCTGGTGAAAGAGGAGTAGGAGGAAACATTCCTGGTTCAAAAGAATCAAAGTAAGTCACTGTCCAAGAAAAGCTGCAACAGGAGAATCCAGCAGTTAGGGATATTATAAGCAGAGTCCAGAATCCTTAATGGAAAAAGAGGAAAACCTTGAATTAACAACACTAAAACTATTTCAATTAAACTATTATCTTCATATTCAGAATATCCGGTCTATAGCACACATAAGTATCGTTCTAGGAGACCTTCGTGCAAGCTCAGACAAGAGTGGGGAACCTGGGTGGTGCTGTGCTTAAGCAATCGGGCGTCTCATCAGTAGCATGGCAGTTCAAACTCATCAGCTGTACTGCAGGAGAAAAAGGTAGCTGTCTATTCTAGTAATGACTTAGTCTTGAAAAACCTTTGAGTTGGCGTTGACTTGGATTTGGTTTGGAGAAGTCATGTAAAAAATGTAAAATAATACAGCATAACTGGAAGCTTTATTATTTTATATTTTAGTATGTGAAAAAACAGTATCAATTCATCTTTTTTGTTTGTTTGTGGCATCACTGCCCCGGTGGAAGTAGGAAGCCCAGCCTTGCTCCTGGAGAGGTAAATTCATCTTAAGGACATAACTCTCACCTTCAATCCTATAAAATTCAGCTGTTAGAAAAATTTCAGTTGTCTTGACATTCACATTTAACTTCATGAACCACACCTGGCTATTTAATAGGAAATTCCTTTTATTTCACTTTTGACACATAGATTGTGGGATCTTTCTTATACATACTCACAGAAAGATTATGGGAGAAAAAAAGGAAATGATGTGGTAGGGGCCTCTAACCTAACTTTACAAGGGGAAACTAAAAGAATTCTCATCTGCATCAGCTGCCCAAAGCCTATTTCCATGAGACTAAGATCAGATACGGTGTGTTCCTCCCGCCAAATCTCTCTCCTCCCAAGGTACCCTGCTTCTCATCTGGGTTCACAATTCAATGCACCGACCACACAGAACTCACAGATGATATTCCTGATTATGGGGGTTCTTAGGGAAGCGAACAGGTTACAATTCAGGTGAGACCTGCTTAAGTGCAGTTGAGTCAGGACAGTTTCTTCTTTGCCATCCCTGCAGGCAGATCTCTCGCTCTCTCTCTGTGGCAGTGGCTCTCAACCTTCCTAATGCCGCGACCCTTTCAGTTCCTCATGTTGTAGTAACCCTGCAACCATAAAATGATTTCCGTTGCTACTTCCTAACCGTAATTTTGCTGTTATGAATTGGGCAACCCCAGTGAAAAGGTCGTTTGACCCTCAAAGCGGTTGCGACCCACAGGTTGAGAAGCGCTGCTTGATGGCAATCAGTCTCTGATATGCCTGACCTCTGTCCTGCTCAGGCAATGTTGCAAAGGGCATAATGCCACTCCATTATAAGTCTCAACCTGAAGGTACTCAGCTCTAGATCGAGCAAACCCAGCTTCTCTACTTAAGTGCCCAGACACATTCTTCTCACAGACCAGCCTCCTACCCCAAAGCACCCCACTTTCTCAAGTTCTGGTTCCAGGTTCTGCTGCTGATACTTCTCCTCTGGTGTTAAGTCGTCTCCTGGACCAAGGAGGTTCAGCACACAGACATCTAGAGATCTGAGGGACATGCTGCCCTCTTGACCCTTCTCTTTGGCTCATTGTGAGATCTCCTTCCCCTTCCATCCCCGCCAAGCATGACTTCGTTCTTCTGATGGCTGATTTTATACCCAGCAGGATGGCAATCAAAATTAACTGTGCTAAATTATCACTAACAGTGAATCATATAATTCAGTCAGTACCTTTGCTCACCTTCTTACTCAGACCTATTAAGAAATCCAAGGTCGTTTGTTGAGATTAGCAAAGAGTATGGCTATAAGAGTACATTAAATCTAGAAAGGGGGAATTGATTATAACTCTCTAAATATAACCTCCTCTCTGCAGTACAGACAACAAGGAAGAGGGTGGAGACATTGGACAGTGCAACGTATGCCAAAATAATACTTTATAAATTATAAAGGGCTCATGAGGGTGGGGGGGAAGCAGAGAGGGAGGGGAAAAAATGAGCTGATACCAAGGATTCAAGTAGAAAGCAAATGTTTTGAGGATGAGGGCAACATATGTACAAATGTGCTTGACATAAATGGATGTATGTATGGATTGTGATGAGTTGTATGAGCCCCCAATAAAATGATATTTTTAAAGTCCATCATATCATTACTGCATTCCAACCTAAACCATTTATTTAAACTTAATTTATTAACAAAATTTATTGCCCAATTAATTTACAAATGGGTTACTTGCAGTCAGTCTGGAACTGCATTTTCTCCCATAAACCAAATAAAAAAGCCTGGAACTACACTGGACTAAAGGGGAGGAGAAAGAGCAAAGCATGATAGGAAGAACATGATAGCAATGCTGTTAGTGAGGTGTCATCAATTTTGACGTGTAATCATCTCATGTGAGAGTTCTAGAGCTATCCCCTGGAGCAGCAGTTCTCAACTTGTGAGTTGCAACCCCTTTGAGGGTCAAACAACCCTTTCACAAGGGTTGACTGAGCCCAACAGAAAACACTTATTTCCGAAGGTCTTGGGAACCCAGACACAGCTCCTCTATCCTTCTCTAGGCGGATCCGCCCACATACAAGTACCCAGCGTGGACTGCTACCCATGCTTCAAGACAAAATTTCATTCATCATTAGAAATAGATATTTCACAATACATAATTACATAGCTTTTGTGATTAATCACTGCTTTCGTTACGTTCAATTTGTATCAATGAAAATCTTGGACTGAGCCCCAGTGGTGTAGTGGTTGTGTGTGGGACTGCGGCCCACAGGATTGGCAGTTCAAATCTAGCAGCAGCTCTCCAGAAGCAAGGCTGACTCTCCTACTCTCACCAGGGGGCAGTGATGCCCACAAAAAAAAAAGAAAAAGAAAATACATCCTATCAGGTATTTACATGATTCACAACAGTAGCAAAATTATAGTTATGAAATAGCAACAAAAATAATTTTATGGTTGGGGTCACCACATGAAGAATTGTATTGGGGTGGGGGGGGGTGGTATCACTGCCTCTGGTGGTCATGGCTGCTACCCAGTGCTGCTCCTGAGAGCAGTCAATGGATTTGAACTGCCAAGCCTGCAGGTCACAGTCCCGCACTCAACCACTTATGCCACCGGGGCTCAGCCCAAAGAACTGTATTAAAGGGGTCACAGCACCAGGAAGGTTGAGAACCACTGCCCTAGAGTAACATTGACAACAGTTTCTGCAGAATTGACTGCAGGGTCTTTCTCCCTAAAGATCATTCGGGGAATTAAGTAAGCAGCTGAATATTTAACCATTCCAAATGGGAGGACCCCAAACTAGAGTATTTTTAGATGCTATCAGAGCCCTGATGGTGTAGTGGGTTATGTGTTGGGCTGCTGCCCACAAGGTCAGTAGTTTGAAACCACCAGGAGAAAGATGAGGCTTTCTAGTCCCATAAAGAGTGACCGACTCCATGGCAGTGAGTTTGGTGTTTTCATCAAACAATTATTTTTATTCACACACACACACACACACACACAAAGAGACTTGGAAAAGTTAAAGAAAAAACCGAATTAGCTATTAATTCAAAATTTCCACAAACTTTTTGAAGCTTTCTCTTTAAATATAATGACTTGGTCTAGTGAGATTCTAACTCTAAAGTAATAAATGGTAACTGTAATAGAATACTAATAAATAAGTAGCCAACACCCAAATGTAGAGAACTTTATTTTGCTGTCAAGTTTTCAAAATTCCATTCATTTATGCATTTAACACAATGTATAAAAAAGGGGCTGCAATGTGTCTGCTACCGTGCTAAGCCAAAACAAAATCAGTTCTCAGAGTCCCTGTGGGAGACAGCAGTGCTGCTCCAAAAGGTTCTCGAGGCTGGGAATCTACGCAAGCAGCCCACCTCATCTTC
>PVJH01020559.1:0-40476 GCA_004026705.1 Nesogale talazaci | reverse complement strand
CATGCAGGGAGTCCAAACTTGCCTGTCATCAAGACAATTCCAACCCCTGGTGATCCTCAGTGCTCAGTAGAAGAGTGAGGCTATGAGACCCTCTAGCACCATCCTGTGCCTCTACAGCCATCTCCCTTGGTCTCTCCTCTATCTTTGTCGGTTCCTCTCTCCTCCCAACAAGAGCATAAACTCCTTGAAGGGAAAGATTCAACAAGTAAAAGTACAGGTCATAATTTGAAGTGTTTCCATGACCCCTGACAGATTTCTCCCACTGGTTTTCTCTCTCTCTTCTTCTTTTATTATTGAGAGATCGTTTTTTATTGGGGACTCTTATAACTCTTGCTGCAATCCACACATCGATTACATCAGGAATGTTTGTACATCTGTTGCCTCCATTCTTTTCTAGACATTTACTCTGTATTGAGTAAATTCTTACCCTCCCCCTCCTCATAACCACCTTGATAGATTATAAATTATTATTATTTTTATACCTCACACTGACTGCTGTCTCCTTTCCCCTCTGGTGTCTGTTTTTCTTCCCCCTGGAGAGGGGTGTATGATTATGTGCCCATTGCTGTGATCGGTTCCCCCTTTTTCCCTTCCTCTCCCCCCACATCCTCCTTCTGTGATTGCTATTCCCATTCCTGTTCCTGGATTCCATGTGCCACGAACCCCCACCTTTTATCTATGCTTGTATCCATCCTCCAGACTATTCTGAATTGAGAAGCAACACTGGGGTCATGATAGTTGGGGGTGATTCAGCCTCAAGGAAGCAGGGTCAGTAAAGCATCAATGAAACACACAATATGTCTCTTTTTTCCTTGAAGTGAGAAAGCAAATTGGCCTGCTGCTACAGCATCACCAGGAGGACCCTCCAAGCTACCGTCTGCTTGAAGCTCAGCATAATGAAGGGTCTGAGGGTGTCCAAGAGCCTCCAGGGCTGCTAAGCAGGGAGACTCGGTCTGCTAGGCAAGGTGAGACCCAGGAGAGCATGATCTCTGCCGTGGGAGGCTTGTTAGAACTGCCGAGGTTGGCTTTCCAGCAGGGGCTTTGAGGGTCTACAGTCCTCAATGCAGATGGGGAGGACTTCCTGCATGCCACAGCCAGACCATGAGCTCCGTCAGCTCTCAGGACATCTCTGCAATCAGATCTGAGGCCATCCAAGATGGCAACAATGGTCTGAATCACACCAACAATTGTGGAAAGGGCGCAGGGTGGGGCAACACTGAATTGTCTTTCATGTGCCAGGATCTGGCTTACGAGCAACCAACAATCACATCCTGGAAGAACCATCAACACGGGACCCAGGGACTCTGAAGGCCGCATCAGATTGTCCCTGGGTGGTCAGTTGCTGGATTTAGTCTTTGCCCTCTATCTCTATGTAGACTCTCAGTGTTGAAAAGCCACCCTGAAACATCCTTCAGGTCAACCTAACATGAACTTGAAGGTCAACACTACTCCATGGAGCTTCTGGGGAGTGAGCCATGTCTTTGCTTTGCTTTATCACCACAGAGCAGTCACTACAATTGTTCACTTGGATTTTCATCAGAGTTAATCTCAAATCAGAAAGAGACACTTGAGACATCCTGGGAGAGGTTGACCTTGGTATCCCTGGGCACCATCAGGCTAATTTCTGATACCTAGTGACCTCTTGTGACCCAGTAGAATCACTGGCCTACCTTTTCCCAGGCTGTAATCTTTACAGATGGGTGGGCAGCGTGGCTGCAGCAATGGGGTCGGGGGCAGGAACAATTGTGAGAGTGGTGCAGGACTGGGTGGTGTTTCTTTTTGCTGTGCCTGGGATCGCGGTGGGTTGGAGTCAATGCCTAACACTACCACCACCACCAACAACAATAGCAGTCTTTATCAAAGGAGCCCTGCTGGCACAGTGGTTCAATCACTCGGCTGACGACTGACAGGTCAGCGGTTTGAAACCACCACCTGCTCCATGAGAGAAAGGTATGGTGGTCTGCTTCACTAAAGATGCCTAGCCTTGGGGATCTTTGCGAAATTTCAATTCTGCTGGTATAGGGTTACTGTGATTCAGATTTAATTCCACGGCAGTGAGTTGGAGATTTGGGAAGCTTTTCAGAAGCAGAGGAGCCCTGCTGGTGTAGTGGATGATGCACTGAGCTTCGAGGCATAAGGTCAGCAGTTCAAATCCACCAGCTGCTCTGTGGGAGGAAGACGAGGCTCTCTGCTCAGGACAGGTCTGTCCTGTCCAGCGAGGTCTCTATGAGTCAGAATGGCTCAGTGGCAGCAAGTTAGTTATTTTCCATTTTTACAGAAGCACCTGCCAAGATTTTGTCTCTTGGAGGCCCTGGAGGGTTTTGATCAGTAGGTGAATGCTTAACCATGACGCCGCCAGGACTCTGAAAAGAAAGGCTCTGAAGCACAGTGATCGAGTAGGACAGGGGAGAGCCACCCCTGTGGGTTTCTGAGACTGTAACTCTCTACAGGACTAGAAAGCTTCATCTTTCCCCCCAAGGTGGTAGTTTTGAACTGCTGAGTTTGTGGCTAGCAGCCCAACGAGTAACCACAGGACTGTTAGGGCTTCTTGACCTCGTAGAGTCCAGAGAATTCACTGCGTTAGCTTCTGAGCCGTCAAGGGGCTGGGGAGAAAGCGGCCCAGTGGATTCTTCCTATCTGCCATGGCTGGTCCTGGCTGTCCCCAGAGCTGTCTTCACTGTGAATTGATGAAACAGACAAAACCCCCACAAGGGCTTCTCCAGGGGCCTCCTGCAGGGCTCTGTGAGCCCAGGTGGAGGACGTGATGGAGTTTCACCTGCTGGCTTCCCATGGGTGGGTGCTCTCATCCTTGGTGTGACTAGGGCCCTGTGATCTCTGGCCCTGCCCTGCAGTGATAAAGAATGTTATCACTTTTTATCGCCAAAAAAGGGACCCATTGTGTCTAAGAGATGCAGGAAGACAAGATCTGCCCTTCTTATTAAATTGTTTGTGGAGCTGGTTAGCATCTGCATGGCCTTTTGTTCTCAAGTCATTTCAATTCCTTTGCTTGGCTCAGGGAGTGACTCCCCTTTCCTGATGCCAGCTTCAGATGTGAATATGGAAGGGACATCGTCATGGGGTATTGTGCATCTGTGAAGCTTCAGCTCAGAGCCCAGGTGAAGGTGGGGTGGCAGGGCAAGATGGGCCTGCTCAAGCCAACCCAGGAAGAGGAAGGAAGAGAAACTTGCTGAGTCTTCTACATTTCCATGTGGCATCCAGAACATGATCAGCAGCAGCCTCCCCCCAACCCCCTTCCCCTGCCCCCCCCCACCCCCCCACCCCCGGAGCTCATAGGAAGGGTTCGAGTTCATGCCCAGAACTGCAGTGAAGGTTTGCTTCTTTGTGCTCAGCAGCAGCTGACAATGGTTGCAGGATAGTGACTGCAGTCTTTGGGAGCTAAATGAGGAGGCAGCATGCAGGGGAGGGGACCCTGTTCTCCAGGGGAAGGAGAGGTCCCACTGGGCGCTGATGCTCACACACTAATGTAGACCCACGGTGTCCTTGAGTGCAAAAAACTAACCCAAGTCTGTGGTCTTCAAGTGGACCCAGAGATAGGCCGTGTATTAAGTAGAGAGGAGTCCTCAAGGCAGAGTGGCTATGCATTGGGCTGCTAACCACAAGGTCAGCAGTTCAAAACCAGGAGAGGGTCTTTGGGAGAAATATAGGGTTTTCTGGTCCCATGAAGAGTTATCACCCCAGAAAGTCACAGGGCAGTTCTACCCTGGCCTATTGGGTCAAATTGAGTTGACATCACCTCGATGGCAATGAGTTTGAATTTTTTTTTTTTAAGAGTTAAGCAGATGTGGAGAACATCAGACTCAAGGGCCATAAAAGACTCAAGAAATCATCAATACCAGTTAACATCACAGGCCTCATCAAAGAGAAGCGGTGCCAGCCAGCACATACAGGAACACCTCACTGCCATGCAGTGGAGGCTAACTCACAGAGACTCTATTGGACTGATAGAATTGTCCCTGTGAGTTTCAGAGTCTGGAGCTCTTTAAGGGAATACAAAGCCTGCTTGTTTATTTCCCCCTTTCTCTCTCCTGCAGAATTGGTGGTTTCTAACTGCTATCACCTTGCAGCCCAACCCGAACCACTACACTGCCAGGGTGCTCACATTAAGGGTGAATTCATTGTCTGGCCAGTGGATGGTGTTATGCATATCCAAATGGCCCCTGGTAGGAGAAAGTTTCCCGACCCTAGGAAAATGCCCTCACAGGGCTTGCTCTGTCATGATCTCTTTGGGGAAAGATCTCTGGTCTTTTCTGGGAAGTGGGGGTAGCTGGTGGGTTCGACCTTTTACTTGGTAGCCAAGCTCTTACCCAATATGCCCCCTGGACTCCTTGGAGTGGAAAAGTGAAGGAAAATATAGCATTGACATCCAGACATTGGGCTCAGTGGCAGAGGCCTCATCTCCTGTCAACTTGAGAAGGGGTGGAGGCTAGCCTCTCAGTCAGATTGCAGCTTGATGACCTCATTTGGAGGTGCAACAGAGATCAATAGCTTAATGGAGGCCAGACACACACTCTCTGCTTTGTCTTCCTGCTGACAAGTCACATGAAGTGACACTGATGGAACCAAAACTCTGAAGCTGAAGGAGCCACATGGAGACCCACACCAGTGCTGAGATGCTCCCACCGCCACTGCATCCACAAGACTTTCCACTCACTGGTCTGAGATCTTCCTGTATCTGGGATCATTGCATGGCTGCATGAGTCTAAAGAGGAATTTTTGGACTAGTATGGACGTATGGGGTAATATAGGACATATGGACTTGATCTGGATTGGATTGGGATGCTTCATAATGTACAATTGCTCTTTGATATAAAGTTCTTTCTGGAACACATGAGTCTTTCTGGATTTGTTTCTCTAGTCAGTCCAGACTAACACAGACCCCCAGAAATTGTAGCATCTATACCAAACACCCCCAAACATCCCAACATCCAATGCTATTGAGTCAATGGTAAGCCCTACCTGGAACAAATAAACAAGGCCACCATTGCCTGTAATGAAATATGCATGTCACACACTCCTGAGAGCCCACTCCGCTCGAGTCCATTCAGACTCCCAGGGGCCCTATAGAATAGAGTAGAACTTCTCTGTAGGACGTCGAAGGCTGTACATCTTTATGGGAGCAGGAAAGCCTCATTTTTTTCCCCAAAAAACACTCAGAGGGTTTGCACCACCAGCCTTAAGTCAGCAGCTGGACGCTTACTCAACAGTTTGTCCGGTGGATTCAGGGTGCTGGCTCTGGTGCAAAGGATCAGGAGTGTCTATATCAGTGTCTTTATTGCTGGGAGCCTCCATATTGCTCCTGATGCACAAGGATGCCATTTGACCAACTTGAATTCTCCTGCAACGTACAATCTTTGTGGGAGCGGGTCCTTAGGTCTTTCTACTGGACAAGACCTGGGTGGGTTTGACCCACCCACGTTTCAGCTAGCAGCTGACCAACTAGCCATACGCATGAGTATTATTTGTGGTTCTTAGTGGTTCCAAGTCACGGTGACCCTGTGTCCTCCAGAAGGAGACCCTGCCAGGGCCTGCACCGTCCTCACAGCTGTTAGACGTGAGCCCATGGTGGCAGCCACTGCCAGCCTAGCCCTCTGAGGACATGTGTGCACACGATGTGATGTTAGCTTGCTGTATGTGTAATGGATAGGGGCATTTCCCAGTCCTGAGTTTTTCTTAGGAATGCTGGCAGGTGGGAATCCATTTCTCCGGCTTCTGCGCCAAGCTGTTTCGCCACAGGTTCCCCTTGCCCTCGTGGACTGTCATCTTCATCCAACATGACTTCCTTCTTGAGTGATTAGCGCTCCTGATGATGCACCCAGCCAAGCTCCGGGGACACATGCTGAGCTATAAAGGGGTAGATCAGCAGTTTGAACCCACTGGCCACTTTGAGGGAGAAGGGTGAGGCTGTCCATGTGTGTAGAGTTAAAGCCTCAAACTCACAGGGGCAGTTCTCCTTTGTCTTGTAGGGTTGCCACGCATGATGGCCGTGGTATTTGAGTGTGGGATGATGTATCCCCCAAATGAGGAAGGTGGATGATGTTCCAGTGAGTTCTCTGGTTTTTCATTACTAATTAAAGTTGAACACTGAGCAAGGAAGGCTGAAGAAGAACCGATGCATGTCAACTGTGGTGCTGGGGATGAATATTGAAAGTACCATGAGCCGCTAAAAGGAGAAACTGACCTGTCTTAGAAGAAGTATGGCCAGAGTGCTCCTTAAAGTGACCAGATTTTAACATTGGTAAAGTGGGACACCATTGACATTGGGGCAGGGGAGAGGGGGAGAAGGTTGTAGAGGGGGCATATTCCCTTCCCGTTCTCCCGCCACTCCCTAGCTTGTTGTGCATTCTTTTCAAAAATAGGGACTTTTTTTAAAATGCCGTGGGACACGGGGAAAATTGTTTAAAATCGGGACCATTCTGCCAAAAGCGGATGTCTGGTCACTTTGCCTTAGAGGCAAGGATGGCAAGACTGCATCTTTCATCCTGTTGACAGGTGTCCAGGGACTGGGCTGTATTTCACTCCGCTCTGCGTGGGTCGCTATGGATCTGGGCTGACTCCGTGGCCCCTAGCAACAGTAACAGCCATTCTCAAAAGGAGAGGGCCGGTTCTTTCCCCCTAGTCTGCATCAGTCCCGAAGCGCTTCAGAGCCCTGTCTGTCCCGGCGACTAGGATGGTTCTAATGTGGGAGGCCATTGCTGCAGCTGCGTGTCAGTCTGGGTCACACTGAGAGCTCCCTGGAACCTCGTCCACCTCGCTTGCTTTGGCCGTGCATCCTCCCCAACTCAAATACCACGGCCAGCCTCTCGATTCCAACTCATGGCATCCTATAGGACAAGGTAGAACCTCCTCTGTGAGTTTGAGACTGGTACTCAAAATACCTGTGACATCTCCCCCCACCCGGGCCCACCTTAACTTCACAGCAACAAGCAAGCTGCCTACAGGGACTGGTGAGTGATATAGAGACCTATTATTTTTTTAAGGATGCAGCTATGGTGGGAGGTTTTGGGGAAGTGTTGTAGAAAAAGCACAATGGTAAACACAAACTAAAGGGGCACGTGGCTGCTGTAGGTTCTGACCCAAAGGTCTCTGCATACCAGAACAAATCCTGTTCCATCCTGCACCGTTCTCACAATGTCAGAGTTTAATGTCAGAGTCCATTGCTGCAGCTACGGGGTCAGCCCGTCCTGTTGAGGCTCTTCATTTTCCCCACTGGTCTCCTCCTTCCAGAGCTTGATGTCCTGCTCTGGGGACTGGCCTCTCCTGTCCACACTTAGGGGCGTGGGTCCTGTGAAAGGCATCTTGTCTCTTATGGGAAGCCTGGGGAGCGGCATGAGGACCCGTGTGCTGTCTTTCAGGTGGCCATCGGGGACCCACGTGACTCTGAATGTTGACTTGTTGCTGCCACTTAATGCCTTGAGAGCAAACGAAAACTTCCACTTTATGTCCGTGTTGAATTAAATACAGGTGTATTTGAATTCTCTGCTTGGCGTCAAGATCCACCTCCCATCAGCAACAAAATCCCTCGTTCCACATTCTCTTCTGAATCCAGCTTGAATTTCTGGCAGCAAACTGTCAGAATAGTGCTGCAACCATTGTTCAATGATCGGCAGCCCCCATGAAGGCCATGCTACTTGGTAAAGTCAAGGGAGAGTGAATAAGAGGAAGACACCCCCCCCACCCCCCGCCAAAGGAGATGGGTCTACACAGTGGCTGCACCAATGGGCTCAAGCTTGGCAGCTGTAAGGGTGGTGCAGGCCTGGGTTCTGAATTGGAACCGTCTTGAAGGCACCTGCTTGTGTTTCGGTGTTGCTTACAGGTTAGTCCGTGATAGTTGCTGGTCTTTCTCCCGATAATAACTAGGAGGCAATTCTATTCTGCAGACTCCTTGTGATTTTCAAGCCGGAGTCACTGCCAGGGATGAGTCCATGCCCAGCCCCCAGTGTGTGTGCAACAGTCATAAAGAAATCACTGCTGATTCTGTCCTTGAATTATTCCAGTTAATTAAAAGAATGTGGAGGAAGCCCATCTCGCTAGCCTGGCATTGTTAATTACAAAGGTATTCAATATGCCACTGCAAATGGCATTCGGCTAGTGCTTAATTAAAATAAATACAAAATTTTACATGAACGAGGCAGATTTTGGCATTGGCCGGTGGCGGCTGAGCCAATTTTGAAGCCCGGCTGTCATTCAAACTGAGGGGTTGCATTTTCACCCTCTGCTCTTGGGGAGCTAGCAGCGGGCCAGGGCTGGGGTGCAGTGCTGGGCCATCAGCCGTTTCTGCAGGCCTCACTCCAGCCTCCCCTCTCCCCACCAGGGGCAGCTTGAGGGGCACCGCCCTTGAACTGAGGGGAGGAGCAATTAGTTTGCCTCTTGAAACCATCTTCCTCCTTCCCACTGGCAAAGGCAAGCACATCTTGTCCTTTTTCACCACCTTCCAGCAGGGACTCTGAGATCCCTTTTCAGATGAAAAGTCATGGACTGAGGCCTTCTACTCCCATCAAGGGTCACCGTCTCAGAAGCCCTCAGAAGAAGGTCCACCCTATAGGGTCTGTGTTAGTATGGGCAGATAGAGAAACAAATTCATAGAAGCTTCATATGTAAATAAGAGAGTGCTTTAGATGAAGGGCAATTGTACATTAAGAGAACATCCCAACTCAGTCCAGTCCAAGCCTGTAAGTCTGACATTAACTCAGATGTCTGATACCGATCCATAAAGTCCTCTACAGGCTCATGGAACACAGGCAATGACACTGAATGCAGGGCAATCACAGGCTAGTGGATAGAAAGTCTTTGGATCCATTGGTGTTACAAGCATCTCAGTGCTGGCAGGGGTCTCTACATGCTTCTCCAGCACTAGAGTTGCATTAGGGTAGGTCCATATGGCTTCTCCTCAGGGATGTCTTGCAGAGATTCTCTCCTACCTCCAAGGAGGAAAAACCAGATTTCCAAGAATTCTGAGGAGAAAGTCCTGCCCACACAATCGAGGCCTCAGTGGCTCACGAGAAGGCCACACCCACAACAAGCGATCAGGCTGTGACCCAATTGACAGGCTAGACTCCACCCCTTCATTCTTATTTATCAAGTTGACACAAACATGTGCAACTCCCACAGAGTTGCCACGGAGTGGATTTGAAACCCTTGTAAGCTCAGTGGATTTTATGAAGGAGTCACTGGCTGGATTCAAACTGCTGACCTAGTTAGCTACCAAGCATATCATCCTCGTACCTTGTAACGCCTGAGTAGCATGATAAACCCCCAGGTGGGAGAGTATTCTGTACTTTAATCAAAGTACAGACGAGACATTCACTTAGTAGGTAAAAATAAGCATGGATTTCAAAAGATATCTATGGCCAGGATTAGAAGTGGACATTCCATCAAGCTTGATTAAAGGGGGTGGGGGGAGGGGAAGGGAGAGGGAGGGTCAGGGGAAAAGAGGATGGACACGGAGGCTGCATCAAGGGGCTTGAGCCTGGAACAATTGTGAGGATGGGGCAATGTTTCCCTCTGTTGTCCAGGGGTCCCTGTGGGTCAGCGGGACCTCCAAAAAGCAGCACCAGTGCCTATGTCAACCAGTTAATGCATTTCCCCAGATGCCACTGCCTGGATGTCACTTTGCAAGACGGTGGCTCTAGCTTTCTTGAGCTTCCCACTGAGCAACGGAGCCAATCCGACAGTGGTCAAGTCTCAGGACTCACAGTAGCCATGTTTCTTAAACCCAAACCCAAACCCAAACCTGCTGCTCTCCGGTCCAGTCTGACACACAGGGATCCTACAGGACGGAGGAGGACTGTTCTGCAGGGTTTCCCAAAGTAACTATTGGTGAGAGTAGCCAGCTCGAGAGTATCTGGTGGAGTTGAACTGCTGACCTTGGGGTGAGCAGCCCAGCGCTTAATCCACAGCACCAGCAGGGCGCCAGTGATCTATGGAAGTCACTGAACACATTAAAGGAGCCTGTTCTGAGCCATTGTTCCTTGTGGAAAGACAAGCTCAGGTTGCTGTGAGCCTCTGGTCACAACGCTTTGATCAATTGATCAGTCCTCAGCCTGGCTTTACGAGCGTCTCTGAGAGATGTCCTATTTAATATGCTACTGGCACATGTTGACATTGACCTCACAGCCAACCACAGCACCGACTGCCTGTAACACATGCCTGGGAGATGGTCATATAATACACAGAGTTTCTCCCAGGTCATCAAGGATCCTAGTCTGTGCCTGAGCACCATGCCTGTGCCATTTTGGATCACAAAACCGCAAGAAAGCCCTAACCAGGAAACAAAACAGATCACGGAAAAGCCACCTGTGGGCACTATGAGAGCTGAGACAAGAAGGCAGAGTGTGCACCACTGCCAGCCCTTTACCTCACCTGGAAACATGTGCGTCCAGAGACTGGAGCCATGTGCTACTCTTCACACCAGGCTCTGGGGATGTCACAGGCAGGTACATGTCAGGTTGCTAACCTCCCAGCCAGCAATTCAAAGTCACCAACTGTCCAGTGGGGAAAAGATGGGACTTTCTATCCTCAGAAAGAGTTCCAGTCTTGGAGACCCACAGGGGCCGTTCTCTCACACTCCATGGGACCACCTCGATGGCTGTGCGTTTGGTCCAGCCACTCTGCCCAAGTCTGTCCATGAGCACAGCAGTGCCATGGGGGTTGGGTTTGGGCATGATTCAGTAAGAAGATGCAATCACAAATACAGAAACCTCAAACCATGAGGGCTGACGGATGGGGAGAAGCTTCAACTGCAAGATGACCTGCTCCCTGTTATGGGGCAGCTGTGTGGACAGCAGGGGGAAGGCCTTGGAGGTGGGGGGCATTTGTGTCTGCTGCGTGCAGGATTGGGGAGCTGGCGGAGCCAGTCTGGCTTAAGTGGCAATGACTCCATTCCCAGAAGAGAGAGGGCAGTGGAGACAGTGTGGGGAGTGAGGGCCAGGTCTTGGAGGGAAGAAGCATTTCAACTGGGCGATGAGTGAGGTACATATGTTATGAGCAGTGCAAGCAATGACTAAAGAATGCTCAGTGACATTTTTGATGGCTCAGTTTATTCAATGTGAGCATTCATTGCAAACATCACACCTCAGACAATTGGAAGTCTTAGGGGTTAAGCAGAAGTAAAGTATCATGTAGCAAACAAGCATAATGGTATATAATCATAATGGTTAATTCAGCAAGCATTTAAAATTAAAAATTCCAGTCCATTATGGCCAATGCCTTCATTGGTGTACTCTCCCTGGGCACCAGGTGAAGAGAGCAGGAGTTGATGTCTCCTGGATCCTCGCTCTCTGACTTGACCAACTCTGGGGTCCGGGTTTTTTTTGTTTTTGTTTTTGGTTTTTGTGGGCATCACTGCCTCTGGTGGTCGTGGGCGCTACGCAGCTGCCGCTGGATTTGAACCGCCAAGTCCACAGGCTGCAGTTCCGCACTCAACCACTTATGCCACCAGGGCTCAGCCTCTGGGGTCCGGGTTTTATACACCGTGGTAAGCAAAGTTTGGAAATTCCCATGACGTTCAGTTGCCTTGGTTACTTCTTATCAGTTTGATACATTTGGGGGTCATATGTTGTGTTCTTTTGGCAAGAACACCTAATCTCTTGCAGCGTGGGGGGGGGGGGCGTTGACTTGTGCGGGAAGGTTGTGTATGTACATTTGGAGGTCATATGTTGAATCATCTTCTGGTGAGGAAGCATAATCTCTTGTAGCAGAAGGCCAGCGTCTTGCAAGGAAGTTTTCACAAAATGGAGTTTCTTGTGCCCTCCTGCAGTGCGCAGCCAGTGGGAGGCAGAGATTTGAGACGGGTGGTCCAGCAGAGGACAAAGAGAAGTCTGGAGCAGGGGAATGGGAGAAGCATGCCCTGGAGGGGCTGGGTGAGAGCAAGGTTAGCCTTCCCTCTTGACTTGGGTTGGGTCCAAGTTTGAGTGAGCATTCTGAAGCTCTCAGAACAGCCTGGGGTGGGAGTCCCCAGTGGCTTCATGGCTATGACCCTTCTAGTTCCCCACCTTCTAGGTCCCTTCGCTCCTACATCCCACCCATGACCCACCATGTCCCTGACCTGCAACACATCTGGGGTCTTTTCCTCTGCCTGCAGGGTGTGGTTCTTACTCATTGTCCTCAAACTTGAGGTATTTACCATTGTTCTGTCCATGGTTCCCATGCCTTCTGGGTCCCATGGGCCACCCCTCACAACGTTAGCTACCAACACCATGGTGGTGACTCACAGGCCACTTCCGGTATACTTGGATTTATAGCACAGGAGACGAGCTGCCAGATACAGAGGGTCCTATCATAGTCTGGGTTCTCCCGAGATTAAAACCAGTGTGACGAAGAGCTAGGTGAGCCCCAACTTGTCTGTTATGATAACTCCACTTAGGCTGGGGTCTCTAGAGGACCCTAACCAGGGACACATTCATACTCATATTAGCATATTAATGATGGCTCACAGTTGTAAAAGCAGGCAAGTCTCAGCCCAAGGATTTGGATATCACACTGGAGGCTTCTCTGACCTGGTGTAGCTTTGGGGGCTGATGAACTCAAGATCGTCAGGAATGCTATATGCAAGTGGCTGCACAGGCAGACGCATCTGAGGTCAGCAGGTGAGGCTTGTGGCTGGAAAGGCAAAAGAATCCAAGATTGGCAGGGTAGGTGGCAGACTGTGAATGACTCCCAGCACAGGCAGCCCATAGACAGGCTCTTGGCTCAAATCCAGAGGTCATTGAACTTCATGCAAGATCCAGGCAGCAGTGAAAGAAAGCAGCAAACTTGCCCACAGATCCACGTATAGTGGAAGCGGGCCACACTGCGGAGGTAATTGATGGCTCAGGGCTGTGACTTATGTAAGGGTGTTGCATTCCACCTTAGTCTTATCCTATTATGCTGGGCTGTGGTCACATTGGGTTAAATCAGGTCATGGGAGATTAGGAGATGTGAACTGCCAAACACTGAGAATTCGGGTCCAGCTAAACTGACACCAACCTAGCGATCACTTTCCACTATACTAGGTCCCGATGCCAGTCAGATATTTCCATTTCTAGTTTTAATTTTTATTATTACTGTCTTCTATTATTTGGATTATTAAAAATACAATATTTATCTTTAGGGGTTGGAATTGTTACATATAAGCTGACGGACACAATAATTTACACACTCATTAAAACAATGCACAAGTCATAAAAATTGATTCTGGTGTCAGAAAAGCATTTGTTGGGTGACCGTGGCCTTTTGTTAGTCTCAGCAGTTTTTCCACCTGTGGAAGGTTCTGGGTTTTTTTGCATTTCCCCTGGGGATGGGGTGATGCTTTTAGTCAGGATATATGTGAAAGCTGTCTGTGTGGCTCCTTCTCCACTCTCTTCCTGGGTGTCATAGTGGCATCTCACGGCTTCCCAGACCTGCTTGTCATTCGTTGACTTCAGCAAAGTGATCAATGCTTGGGTTTCAGTTTCCAAGCAACTGAAGCCACTGATTTTGTTTATGAAGCTAAATCTGTATGGCAGTGTGCTTTGCATTTTTAATCCTAGAAGCCAACATCTGCTGAGTGAGTCTCTTCATAGGCTGCTGGCATCAGCAGGTTAACTGCTGTGACTGTGTGTAGCCCACATCTCTACTGATGAGATGCACCCAAGTAAGATGATCACCCGACTCATGTAACGGTTCTAGCTGGTGAGTCCCAAATCCATGGTTCAGGAAGCAGGCTGGAGGCCTCTGCTGGCTAATGGGATTTGAGAGAGGGAGAAGGAGAGGGAGAGGGAGGATGAGGGAGAAGGGGAGCAGGGAGAGAGGCAAGGGGAGGGGAAAAAGAATGACGAGCAGGGCCAGGGAGGTGGAGCGGGGAGAGAGAAGAAGAGTGCTTTGTCAGAACATCCATTCATGTACTGGAGGCCAGCCACACTTTGGACGAAGAACCCCCTTTCACTGATTGACTGATCACATCAGATTACATGGTGAGGGGTGATTACATTATATTAAATTTTGGAGGAGAAACCAGTCCCAGGACCACAAAGTCACTGAGGCTTAAACTCTGGCCTATAGGAGAAATAATGGTAACAGCCACAACCTCTAGCCTATGGCCGAGAATGAATGAATTCATGCATGCATTCTCTGATGCTAGATTAATAGAAGAAAACTGTGGGAAGGGTGGCTGGGTAAATTGGTCAGCCCCTTACACTGAGAATCATTGAGAATTCTAGGGGACAGGCTGAGGGAAGAGTATGAAAGGTTGCTCTCAGAGTTTGAAAAGAGAAAGTGGAACCCCTAGCGTAATCGAATGTGTTCTGTTATTGCTGCTTTGGGTTTTCTGTTGACTCCCTTGTCCTTGGGAATTCCTGATGGATACAAATGGTTACCGCTGCTCACTGAGAAATTGCAGGCTCAAGTCCAATTCATGATGCCTCAGAAGAAAGACCCGGTGACCTACTTCTGAAAAACTCAGCCGTGGGAAATGCTGCGGCGAAGTTACAGAGACTGACCCATATGAATCAGAGTTGATTCAACAGCAGTTGGTCCTAATCTAACTGGGATATTTTTTAAATAACACGATCCGAGCCATCAACTTTTGTTGATGTCCCTCTTAATGTCCATTGCCTGTGTGTGATAGGTAGGTTTGTTGTGCCTACATGGCCAATGAAGATAGGTAGATTTGTTGTGGCAACATAGCCAATGAACACATGTGAGATTAATTTAAGTGTGGATATATAAATAACTCGGTAATTTCAGCCCTGGTTCTCTTGCTCTTGGATCTTTGGACCAGTCGGCTGCCTTGTTTGTCCTGTGCTTCCATCTCCAAGCTACAACACCCATGGGGCACATAATCTGTGTGGACTGTGTTGCTGTGAGTTGAGGTTCTTCAAGCCCTGCTTCGCCATGCTCCTGGAATATACATCTCTTGAGCTGGGGACTCTCAGACCCTCTCATCTGGCTGCCTGTTGATGACTCTGCCTTCCTGTTTGCTGCTTGTGGCCAAATATCCTGAATTGCTCTATAGAGGACTACATGATGGCCCTCAAGACTCAAAGGACAGCCAGTGTGCTATCTGTCTCATGCAAATAAGTTGCACCGAGCCATTTGTACTGCTTTATAGACTAGTTAACTGTCTATTTTCTTATGTTAGATATCTTTCCATCTATATAAATATTAGAATGATTAGTGTCCTGGTTTTGTTTCTCTAGAGAACCGTAGCACACTGTGAATGTCTCTCTTGCTGTCCACTGGCTGTGAAACCAAGCTTACTCTTCGCTTTTGTCTACATTCTACTTTTACATCGCCAAGGCTGCAACAGTTGCACTCTGCTCTGCCATGATATGAAATTTCTCCAGCATTCTCCAGAATGCTGATGTTAAGAAAGAACAACCCCCCCGAGAATCCTTCAATGACCACTTGTGTCCTAATGAGCGTGTAAGCATGATGCGCCTTACAAGGGACTATCAAGGGACTCTGTCTTGTGCACTCTGAACATGCCATCAAGAGTGACCAGCCCCTAGAGAAGAACTTTGGGCTTGGTCAACGTAGTAGGTTAGCAGAAAAGAAGACCTTCCAGGAGATGGATGGCCACGGGCTGCAAGGTGGGGGTCCTGTAAAGCGAAGGTCGTGAGGCTGACGCAGGCGTGGGCAGTGCTGTGCTCAGTTGTACATGGGTCACTATGTGTTGGAACCAGCTGCATGGCACCTGCCAGCAACGTCAAGCACCGTGCCCAGCAGAACCAAAGAGTGGGCTGGCCTTACCTTCACTTCTGACAGGATGCCCTTCACTGGCCATTAGTTGGAGAGCGTTTCCAGCCTCCAGTATAAATGGATTGAATTTCCTTATGCCTTACTAGCTACTCAAAGTTGTGCAAGATTTTGATTCATTATTTAGCTTGTCCTTGATTTTATTGGAAATATATAGATGCTCTTTATTTCTGTGGATTTGCTCATCACCTTTCATTTCCTCTTCTCAAAAGGACAGCTTTGACTTATGCTTCATCTCTGATCGCTTCCAGTTAAGTCCTTTGGTGAACTTAGTTTGAACACAGTTTCCAGTCTTCAGGGACAGAGTCTTAGGTCAATGGTGGTGCTTTCATCTGGCAATTTCTCCACAAGATTAGAGTCACTGTTCTTGAACTTGCAACCTTTCGCTTTCTTGACTTTCATGTTTCTTTGCCTGGTGTGTTTCCTCAAGTAACCTTGTCATACAGGACAAGGTCACGGAGTCTTTCTGAGCCTTTAAATACCCAACAATGCATCTATTCTCCTTTAAACTTAATGGATAGATTCACTGGATTTTGAACTCTAAGCTCAAAGGAAGACATCTGCAGTTAACAGCTGAGATGTCTGAAGCTGTCCTCGTTCTTGAGAAATTGCTTCTTTTTCCCCTTAGAATCTCTGGATGCTTGATGTGCTGGCATTTTGTGAGGGTATATTTAGATGGACTATTTAAGAACTATAGTTGCTTTTTTTGGTTGCTGTTTAATAGATTCCTTTAATCTGAACATGTATTAGGGTGTCAGCAGGAAACAGATGTCTGTTCAATTTTGGATCATTGGAAAATAATGTAATAAAGCGTTTTCTGTAAGGTGTGTAGAGGGGCAGGGAGTTCCAATGGATGGTGCAGACCCAGGGCTCTGCTATAACTCCCAGACCCAGGAATAGTTTTCTTGGGAGGAGCCAGAACCCTGGTGAGGAAAGACATGGAAGAAGAAAACCTCTTGCCCAGACCTGTCAGGAAATGAATTTCAGAGAAACTGGACCTGTGAAGAGGGGCTCTGCTTCAGGATTGGAAGAAAGTTCACTAACCGCCTGCGACATGCAGAAGAAACAGCCTTGCCTGCTGAGAGTGAGGAGGGCTAGAACTGAGCGCTTGCTGCGAAGATTGAGGATCTTTGGTATGGACCACAATGCAATGTCAAAGAGACAGCCCCCGATCCTCACCACAACACCAAGATGAAGGGAGAAAAGGTTGAAGTTGTCAAGGATTTTGTGTTGCTTGGCTCCACAATCTATGCCCATGGAAACAAGAGTCCAGAGATCAAACCACGTGCTGCATTTCTGGATGCGTGTGTGACAAATAGGTGGGTCAACGGGAGCAGAGGTCCTGATGTGTCATGGAAGCCGAGGGACACAGGAGCACGGCGAATCCCAAGTGATGAGTCATAACAATAATAAGTAAGATTTTCAGTTGAGGTTTTTATTTTGTGTTTTGCCATGGATGCATGGTACTTGTGTGCTGTTAGAAGTGAAATCTCGCTGCTAAGAAGCGAGGATGGAGAGGCTTTGGATGTGTTTTCGGGAGGGACCGGTCCCCAAGGAAGGATGTCCTGTTTGGCAGAAAAGAGAAACAGGAAGGCCCTCAAGGGCGCGGATTAACACATGGCTGCGACAATGAACTCAGGCAGAACAACAGGGGCCAGGGAGGCCCTGGATCCAGCAGTGTTTCCTTCCATTGTCAATGGTCTTGTGATGAGTTGCAACCAACCTGTCAGCACTTAACAACAACAACAACAACAGCAGCAGCAGCAACAACAACAACAACATATACCACAGAACAGACGAAGAGTCCCTTTGACAAGGAAGGCACACCTGACTCCAGCCATGGTATTTTCAGTGGTCTCATGTGCCCGTGACCACCACGTGTCGTCCTGTGGCAGCTCACCTGTTGCTGTGATCCCAGAAGCCGGGCGGGAACGATGGAAAGGACAACGCAGGGCCCAGCAATGTTTGGTTCTATTGTGCAGAGTGTCGCCGTAGATCGCAACTGTCTGGACAGCCTCTAGTATCAAACACACCCGCAGGTGAGGGCGGGACAGCGGGTGAGGAAGACCACGGAGCAGTGCACTCGCACGCACGCATGCACGCACGCACGCAGGCTGGTCAAGACAGCGAAGAGAGTGGCCAAACGCACTGGTCTTGGACAGAAGTGAGAAGTCTCCGTAGAAGTGAGATAGTGAGACTTTGTTTCACACACGTTGGATGTGCGCTCAGAGGGACCCGCTGCTGAAGAAGGACGTCGCGCTTGATCAAGCATCGGATCCCCTTTCTCTACTTTCCTAAGACCGTTGTCTTTTCATATCGTTCATACGTTAGGGGAGAAGAGCTGAGGAAGGTTCTGTGAATCGTCTACAGCATGGGCAAGGCGTGGATGAGAGATTGCTCAGAACCACTTATGCCCTGACCCAGCCTGCCCTGACTCCCCTGGCCTTTGCAGGTGCCCGGGGCTCCGATAGCAGACAGGAGGGAGCAGAAGCTACGGGAGACATGCCTGGAGAGGCGGTTGGTTCCTGTGCTCCTTCCTTGCCAGGTGAAGAACATGCTTGTTCATCCCCAGGTGGGGAGGAAGGGGAGAAACGCCCAGTGGAGGTCCCCAGACAAGACACGGTGGGATCCATGACCAGGTGGGACCCGTCATTCATTGGCGGTTTGTAAGAGTCGCACATTGAATTGTGGGTATGGTGTGGGTGGGGGCAGCACCGTGGTTGTGCCTGTGCTATTTTTAACTGTCGTGGAATAATGAACGCCTACCCTTCCCACCCCACGTGCAAGAGCATGAGACCCTGCCCAGTGGTCCCTGCACTGTGCCATGAGCTATTGGGGATCAAACCACGGGAACCACGGGGCTGTCCTTGGTTGGTGGTGGGTAGTAGGTGGCCTGGCCTTTCTCCCTGGCAGCCCCACATAGACTGGGCACTCTGCTGAAAACCATCCAGCACCCCTGCTGATCATTGGCTGTGGGCCATTGTGCCAGCTGGGGAAGGAAGCAGGTCTGGGAAGCTGGCTTCCTTCCTTCCTGAGGGCCCCACCCCCACCCCAGGCCCATCCGGAATTGTGTCCCGGGGTAATGGAAGATTTGCTTCTGCGGTGAGATCCTCTTGTAAACAGAGACGTGAGATCCTCTTGTAAACAGAGACAGCAAGCAGATTAAGGGTTGTTGAGTGGTACAGGGGAGGAAGGGGAGAAACGCCCAGTGGAGGTCCCCAGAGGGGAGGGCTTAGAGGGGAGCCCCTGCCAAGGTGTTCAAGAAGGAAGAGAATGCTTCGAAACGGACTGTGGGTGCAATTGCACAGAACGGCGTGATGTGATTGAATGGTGGAGCAATGTGATATCTAGACGACCTCCCAATAAGATGGGTTTTGGGGACAAGAAAATGTAGACAGAGACACGGATGGGGACATCTCCTGATTCAATTCATGTGGTGCCTGTCCCTCTTTCATCCTGCAGCAGATCATCTGAGAGCCTCTGAGTGGGGCCTAGTGAAAGTCTTTGGCCCAGGAACACGCCTGGGCTCACTGAATTCTCACCTATCTGATGTGCATCCTGGCCACACTGAAACAGAGGAGCAAGCTGGGGCTTAGAGGAGGCAGCCGTTTCTGCCCTCCTAACCATCAATCAGTGAGGGGCAGGGATGGTCCCTCCTCATCCGACACCTGCAGTGTCCCTGTTCTCCCATACCCGCTTCTGACCCTGCACCGTGGCTGGAGTCAGTGCCGTTGGTGGGGACACAAGGTGTCCTCATCTGTGCCTTCCATGGAAGAGGATGACTACGGTCACAGGGGGCAGTGTGCCAGCAGTGTATGCCCGTAAATTGGACTCAGATCACGGTGTTCCACAGACTTTGTGGAATGACACCGACCACATCCCTGGCAGGCACCCTTGGACCTGCGTTCTTGTTGTTGTTGCCTTCAGGCTGGTCCCTCACTGTGGCGACCCAGGGGGACAGAGTGGAATTGTCTCGAATGTTGCTGAGAGGCTAGGATGGGCCAGAACCCAGTCAACACCTCCGGCAATCGCAGTCTGGAGAGGAGAGAATATGGAGGTCGTCTGCGGAGGCACAGGTTGGGATCAGACCCTCACCTTTTGTCCAGCATCTGAATGTCCAACCTTTGCCCCTGCTGGGCTCCTTCTCTGAGACCATGGACACAGGTCAAGGCGGGTGAACGGCATGCCGACTGTGGAATTCTATGCACATGAACTCGCACAGCAGGAGTCTGGAGCCAGGAAGTGCGGAGCACTGATGTGTTGCTGCTAGGTGTTGTCCAAGCCTGGCTCACAGACACCCCTGCCTGCGGTGGTCATGTACTTGATGTCAGTTTCATGATTGGGGTGGAGGGGTGGAGTCTAGCCTGTCAATCTGGAGATAGCCAGAGGCCTCTATGTGGGCATGGCTTTCTCCTGAGAATTCTGGGGAGTCTCGCGGTATCTCCCTCGTGGAGATGAGAGACCATCTCCCCAGTTGTTGGGAGTCACTGGACTGACCAGACAAGATGGCAGCGTCTGAGGGACTGAAGGAGCCAAAGGAGAAGCCATATGGTCTTACCCTGATGGAATGAGACCTCTGAAGCTGGAGAAACCATAGAGAGACCCTTGCCAGCACTGAGATGTTGTTTTTATCACCAATGGATACTGCTGATGGAACCTGAGCTCTGGAAACCAGGAGCCATGAGGGGACCCCTTCCAGAGCCAGGACTCTGCACCCACTGGCCTGTGACTTCGTGAGTCTGAAGGAGACTTTAGAGACTGGTATTGGATATATGGGCTAATATCGGACTTATGACTTTGAAGTGGACTACCCTGGGATGTTTTCTCACTGTTCCATTCCTCTTGTATATAAACCTTTCCCTTATATCCATATATATGTCTATGAATTTGTTTCTCTAGTCTACCCAGACTAACTCACTGCTCCTTTCACAGGGGCCGCCCTATTTATGACAGTCACAGAATGACAGTGATAATGTAGCCACAAAAATCATTGTATGGTTGGGCTCAGTGCACGAGGAGCTGTAGGAAAGGGCTGCGGCAGGAGGAAGGTGGAGAACCACTGCCCTGGAAGGACTCACCACCCAGTTCGGCACCCTCCTCCCCCGTGGTTGCCATATTTGCGCTGTATCAATCAGTCTTGTGAAGGAACTTCCTTTTTTTTTTTTAAAAAAAATGACACTCTACTTTGCCATGCGTGGTATCCTGTTCCAGGGATCGGTCTCCCCTAAGGTCATGTCCAGAGTCTCACTCTCCTGAAGGCTAAGGAGCAGCCTGGCTGCTCTGGGTGGAGTTTTCTGCTCTCCGGCAGTCTGAGGTGCTTCCTGTTTTCGTCACCTCTCAGAGGAAGGCCAAACTCCGATATATACATCACGGGTCTGGTGGGTGCAGTTGTACAGCCATGATGATTCATTATTATAATCAAGTTATAGAGAGCAGCAGAGAGAGAGAGATCATAAGAATCAGACACATTTCATGGGAGCATGCTCACCTTCGCCCGCTGGGTGGTCCATGTGGAGAGAGCGCGAGTGGGGGAAGGAATTACATGAGGGGTAGGAGCCAAGAGAGGCCGGCGCTCAGGGGGCTTGAGATGGTAGAGAGGGGCCGCGCAGAGAGAGGGGAGAGAGGCACAAGAGAGCCTCTTTCTTTTGCCCAATCTTTATATACCTTTTGGAGCCATGCCAGGCCCCTAATTACAAGTAAGGACATACGTCACAGGAAGGAGTTGTGCCATATACACGTTATAGGAAAGGTGGGTATCAGGATCCCATGTGACAAGACCAGATCCCAGACTTCTGGTTGTGGCTAAATAGATTACACTAGAGATCATTAACAACATGTGAATCCACCCACCGGCTTCAATGGAATTGAACCATCATCCTAACAGCAGGGGATTCATCGCTATTGTGAGACACACAAAGGTCTCAGATAACTGGGAGCATTCAGGGAGAATGTCTAGCTACTGACTTCCAACCAAATGCTGGCCAATAGTTTGCTTAATATTTTGGAGTATATCATTGTGGAAAAGTCCTGCCTCCATCCCACAGTCACCCGCACTCAAATGCCTCTGCCATCTGCGATTTCCCTTCCTCCCTGTTCAGCTTGGACATGGATATGACAGCCAAGAAACAGACACACTGACAAGTCATGCTGACTCACAGTCGCCCCCGTCGCCCGGGCAGAACTGTTCCAGTGAGCTCCTGAGACTGTCGCTCTATATGGGAGTGGACAGCTCAGGTGACCAGCAGCCCAACCAGGAACCCCCATGGCCCTGGGGCTCCTGGTAGGCGCAGGAGGTCTGAAAGTACCCTCCCCGGTGTCAGGCACCCCTCTGCCCTCAGAGCGACATCGCTGCATTTTCAGACTTTACAGAGGACTTTCGGCCACCGAGTTGTTAAACACAATAGCGCATGATTTCTTGGCTGCTGCTTCCATGGGCACTACTTGCAGACCTAATAAAATAAAATCCTTGATAACTTATTCCTTGGCGATCCTCTAATAAGGTGACCTGATAGCACCATCTTCCATACCCCTGCCCAAGAGAAAATGAAAAATTTTATTAGATGTCTGTGGCGGTCATGTGTTTGAGATGTCAATTTCATGATTGAGATGTAGGGATGGAGTCTAGCCTGTTAATCTGGAGTTAGCCATTGAGTAGCCAATGAGGCCTCTGTGTGGGCATGGCTTTCTCCCTAGACTTCTGGGAAATCTAGCAATATTTCCCTCATGGAGATGAGAGGCCATTTCTCCAGTTGTTGGGAGTCAGTCTTCAAGATGACAAACTATGGAAAGACCAGATGGCAGCATCCAAGGAGCAGGAGGAGCTGGGAGAAACCACATGGCCTTATCCTGTTGGAACCAGACCTCTGAAGCTGGAGAAGTCATGTGGAGACCCCTGCTAGCGCTGAGTTGCTTCTACCACAGGATGCTGTTGGTGGACCCTGAGCCCTGGAAGCAAGGGGTAATGGGGAGACCCCTGCCAGTGCTCAGATTCTGCACCCACTGACCTGTGACTCTGTGAGTCGGAAGACTTTATATCAGGCATATGGGCTAGTACCGGACTTATGACTTTGAACTGGACTGGGTTGGGATGCTTTTCCTCTTGTATATAAACCTTACCCTTATATCCGTATGTATGTCTATGCATTTGTTACCTGGACTAACACAGATGTCTGTTTTTTCAGACATAGCATTGGAAAAGAAACTGAACAGAATCATAAGCTACATCTCTCTCTCAGTGTCCCTGATTTATGTGCATGTTATCTGGACATTTGCTTTGTAGTGATGCTGGCAGTAAGTGCCTTCGCAAGACTGAGTACTGGCCTGCCGCAGGTAGTGAAACATGCTTTCAAAAGAAGAATCGATGACTGTGAATGATGGTGAAGGATATTTTCTGAGACCCTCAGGCACTGCCAAAAGAGCAAGCAAATCTGTCTTGGAAAAAGCTCTTCTAGAGTGTTCCTTAGAAGATGGACACATACTTTGGGCATGTTATCAGAAGAGACCACTCTCAGGATAAGGACATAATGCTTGGTGAGACAGAGGGGCAGCGGGGAATGGGTTGGCACAGAGGCTGTATAAAACTAGGCTGTGCTTTGCTGTGGGCATGATGAGTCAGAATCAACTCAACAGCTTCTAACAACAAGAGCATGGTCAAGGTTTAGAACAAATGCAATGGCAGCGAGTGAAGGAGGGAGTGAACTTTTCTAAGATGCCCCTGGTAGTGCAGGGGTTAAGCACTCGGTTGCTAACTAAAAGACTGACAGCTGGAATCCACTAGCTATTCCACGAGAAGAAGTGGCATTCTGTTTCTGTAAGAATTACAGCCTTGGGATCCTGTTGGGACCGTCTGACTGTCCTACAGGGTTACCCTGGATCAAGATCAACTTGATGGCATGGATTTGCTTCTTTTGGGATCTTTCTACCTCTTTGCCAACTCTCCCGGCATTTTCGTCGTCTGAAATTATTCCAACGATTCTTTGCTCACTGTAACAGGAATCAGCTCCATCGGATGGGCATCAGTGGAAGCGTCCCTGGTTTAAGATACCAAGTACACAGTTGACCAGGACATGGCCCCTCCAGGGGCACTGAGGGAGCTCGGTGGCCCAGGCTGCATTTCCTAGGATGGAAGCCTGTAAAGGAGGTTTCTACACCAATAGTCTTGTGAGGAAATGCTCTGGGGACCCAGCCTTGCAGTGGAGAGAAGGTAGGAGGAGTGAGCCTGGGGGAGTTGGACTGTTTGGCAATGATAACTTCCACATCAGCAGATCGTGGGGGACTCTGGATCTGTGAGAGTCCTCAGAGAAGTCTACTAAGAGAGGAGGATTCTGGGCTTTTAGAATGCCCCATGGGCAGATTTGAACCATGGGCTATTCCCCAAAGAAGAGGACATGGTCCTAGATGAAATGTCTTCCAAACTGGGAGTCATCAACCAACTCCCAGCAGGGTGGCTATGAGGGGAAGGAAGGCTGCTTCTCATGGCCAACCATGTATCTGGTTCAACCAGTGAAGCCCTGCGGATCCAATGACCACAAATTGTGTCTTGAAAAGGTCACAGCGATGGTCTTAAAAGGACATCATGTGGCTGGGGTACAACTAGTTCCAGTGACTAGATGGAAACTCCAGGGGCTTGACCACAGGGGCCCAGTTATGGAAGGATGGAGCTCTGTCTCGTCAGAAAGTGGAGAAGGGGAGAGTGCCAGAGTGAGAAACTACCATGAAGAAGCAAGCGGGTGGAGGCCAGCTCCCGGTGGCTGCGTCTATGGGAAGGAAGCAGAGATTCAAGGTTTCAGTGTCTCTGAGGGCAAAGAGGCCAGGGGAAGAGAGGCCAGAAAGCAATTGCTTTGGGGAACTGACATCAGACACTGTTGTGAATTGCTGACTAGCCTACTAGTTAGCACCACAGGTGGGGGCTGCTTCCACAACGGTACTTTATTCCCTTACCATTCAGGAGGCCAGAGGTCCAGATTCCAGGGAAGGATGCTAGGGGCAGGTGTTCTCTCTCTGTGGCATCAGTGCCTGGGAGACTGGTGTTCCTGAGAATCTACACGTCTTGGCATCTGTCTCCCGCTCCATCGAGGAGGTTCCCAGGACCGAGATTCTCCTCCTGGCTCTTCTTTCTGGATGATGGTAGCTCCTTCCGATCTCTGCTTGCTTCTTGACTCTCTCTTTAAAAAATTGAGGTTCAATCCATAGATCGTGTCATTCCATAGTTCAGTCAAGTCAAGTAGAACTGTACAATTGCTACCGAAATCCACTTCTGGACATTCTTTTCCTACATGGACTCCTTGATATCATCATGCTTAATCTCTTTTATGTCTCAAAATAGAGGGACACACAATACAATGCATAATCCTGTTGGCCGTGTCCTGCCTCATGACCTCTCCTGCCGGGAACTCTCCTATTTGACAACAGTCAGGATTGATGGGTTCAGGAACCAACTGAGGGCTGGGTAGGGATGTGGCATCCCTCACTCAGGATGACCTGAGTGAGTCCCTTGCAGACTTAATGACTTGGGTCTGGTCCCTGCATGCCCTCTGCTCTGCGCATCTGGAGGTGCTCATTACAAAGGGAGACAGAATACTCTAACCTGATTCCATTGACCAGGGAGTTAAGAGATGTTCTGGCCACTGTGGGCTCCTCATGCCTCTGGGTCAACAGGAAAAAAAGTTACTGTCTGGGCTCACGTGATCGATCATGATGACCAATGGGAATTCAGGTCGATATTACATAATGGAGGGAAGGTGAGGATGTCTGCAATGCAGGAGCTGTCTTGGGATGTTTTGCCACTCCCATGGGGTACAGTCCATGCAAAACAGCAACATCTAATCCCTCTGGGCATTTTGCTGGGTTTACATGCTACAATAGGCCAGTTCTTGGGACTTGAGCCAGTCCCGCAGTCCCTGGGCAGGGTTTCATCCTGCTGAACCGACGGTGTCAGCAAACAGCGTACCCCCAAACAGCGTGCCTTCTCCCAAGAGCCCCTACATGTCATAAATGGGTAAGGGCTTGACAACTTGCCAAAAGATTGACAGTTTGAGTCCACCCAGAGGCCCCTCAGAAGACAGGACTGCTGCTGCTGAGTTTCTGGAAGTTCACCGCCTCGAAACCTCCACGGATCCTGGTTCTACCCTGCACATAGACCTTCCGAATCAGGGAAGCTCATGCATGCCTGGCATTCAGAGATATCTTTCTCAAGGAAGTGATTCATGGGCTTATAGAGGGTGGCAAGTCCCTGACCTTTGGGCCAGATGCCCGACTGGAGGTTTCTCCTGATGTGTGCAGCTGCAGGGATTGACCGACCCAGGGCAGACAGGTCAGACGGCAGGCTTCTGGTATAAGGGCTCAGGAACCATGGTAACTAATGAATATTGGATGCTGTTGTCTTTTAACATTCAACACACCGGCTCCAGGCATGGGCTGTTGTGGTTGGTAGGTGTCTGATCCCTAGCAACCGTACACCCAACAGAAGGAAACACTGCACTGTCCTACTCCTTCCTTACCATCGCTCCTTCACCTCAGCCCACTGATGCAGCCATTGTGCCCATCCATTTCATCGAGGGGCTTCCTCTTTGTCACCGCCCCTCCACTTCACCAGCCACGTCTTCCTCCATGTCCAGGGTATGTCAGGCAAAGCCCCGTCACCCTTGCCTCTAAGGAGCACTCTGGCCATAGTCCTTCCAAGACCAATCAGTTATTCTCTGAGCGGTCCAGACATGTCAGTATTCTTCTCCAGCACCACCATGTACTTATTTATCTTTATTCATTAAATCCTTTTATTGGAGATTCATACGACTCATCGAAATCCACACATCCATCCAGCGTGTCAAGCACTTTAAAAAATCATTTTATTGAGGCTCATACAACCCATCACAATCCATCCATCCATTCATTGTATCAAGTACTTTTGTATATTTGTTTCCCTCATCCTCAAATCATTTACTTTCTACTTGAGTGCCTGGTATCCGCTCATTTCTCCCCTCCTTCCCGATTCCCCCCTCCCCTGCGAGCCCCTGATAATTTATAAAGTATTATTATTTTGTCACATCTTACACCATACGATGTCTCCCTTCACCCACTTCTCCACTGTCCATGTCCCAGGGAAGAGGCTATATGTAGGGCCTTTATATTCCACCTTCCCTCCACCCTCCCCACATCACCTTCCTCACCACTGATCCTGAGGGGTTCTTCTCTCTTGGGTTCCCCGTGTTTCCAGTTCTTATCTGTACCAGTGTGCCTCCTCCAGTCCAGATGGATTTGTAAGGTAGAATTGGGATCATGCTTGGGGAGGTGGGGAGGGAGAAGCATCTAAGAACTGGAGGAACATTGTATGTTCCATTGTCATCTCTTCTCCCCCCATCTTCCTTATTCAATGCCCCACTTGCCCATGCACACTGGCCCGATGTAATGGTGGATGCCATGGCTTTGGGCTGCAGCATAGCAATGATTGTGAGGATGGTGTGCAGGCAGGGAATGCTTTGTTCCCTTGTGCTTGGGGTCGCTGATGTCGAAACCCACTTGACAGCACCTAGCAACGGCAAGTTCAATAGGGGAGCTAAGAGATGCACTCCAGACCTTGCCCGGGGTAGCAAAGGATGACGTATGACGTGTTTTTACTGTATCTTCTTCCATCCTGCAGACAGAAACAAACTACGGATAGGTGAAGGCTATGGAAGTGGAGCCTGGAGAAGAGGTTCTGCAGCACCGCTAGAAAGACTGGCTTGCAGCTTTCATTGTGAGGACTGATATCCCTCCACCCCACCCCCACCCCTGAGTAGGAAAGAGATGGCAATGAAAATCAGTGAGATGGAACCCTGTGTTTCTCATTCATCTGAGCACAGAAGCGGCCAATACCAATTCCCGTCATTAATTAGCGTTAATCAATTAAATCATTAATTTAATTTCCTGATTCACGGGCAATAAAAAGCATAACGATGTATATTTGCCAAAATGATTTCCAATCTCAGCGAAACCCGTAATTCAGCAATCAGACACAAAGACAATCTATTAAAGTGTATTGCTTTTACTTATCAAAGCAGTTAATTACAAAACGGAGTCATCCGTCAGAAAGTGGTACTAATCAGAGTAGGGGCATCAGGGCACAAAACACCCCCAGGAAGGGTCTGACCAAGTCACTGTCATGGGCGATTACTGGTCTTGCAGGTCTCGTCAAGGGCGTCCTGGCAAATGGAAGGGCCTGCCAGTTCAGGGCTCCCAGGAAAAGAAAACCAACACTGACCATGGAAACCAACCCCTAGCCAATGCCTCAGACAGCGTTGAGCAAACACCACTTTCCAGTTGAACACTCAGAAACAACAACCAAACACCGTGTCTAAAACCAGCCCTTTAGGCCCACAGGGAGTTGTTAAAGCAACAGAGGCTGGCTTGGTGGGGCTCCAGCAGTGACAGTGTGGCCAGTCATGGACTAAGCCATCAGACATGATGAAGGACCAGGCAGGAGGTGGAGGGGGTCCAGATTTCAGGAAGTGGTGACCCTGCCCAGCCTGCTGTGGGACAGAAGAAGACGGGAGCAGGAACAACAGACATCTGTGAAGAGTAAAAAAGGCAACACTTCACAAATCCCAAGACATCCTAAAACAAAACAAGAGAAATGATGTCTTTAAAGACCTGGCACTTGGGTGGTTTTTGCTAACCCATCATCACTCTGTGGAGCTCTGGTGGCACCTTGGTTAAGTGCTGAGTGGAGAGGCTTGCAGTCTGAACCTAACAGCTGCTCCATGCAGGGCCTGCTTAGGTAACGCCTCAGAGCCCTGGGGGCCCTCAGGGTGGTTCTGCTAGGCCTACAGAGAGTCACTGTGAGCTGAATCGGGTTTGGTTTTCTTTGTTGTTCTTTAACATGTCTCTCGGAAACGCCGGGGCTTTAGAAGTAGTTAATGAGCTTGGCGGTGGACACTAAGATTGATGATTTGGGTCTACCAGAGGCACCTCAGAAGAAAGGACTGACTGGTGACGAGAATTCACTGACCCCTGAACACTCTGTAAAGCATTCCCTACTCTGAGACACACGGCTTGGCCATGAGTCAAAGTTGACCGAATCTCTGGCAACTGACTGTAAATATGTCCTTTCTCATCCGCTGACCTCAGGAGGTGAGGACAATGCTTACCCCTGACCTGAAGGTGAGGAAAGTGTGGCACGGAGGTAGGTCATTACCAAAGGCAGTACAGCTACCCAAGAGCAGCGCTGACATTCCAACTCTGCCGGTTAGAATCCTCAGCCCAAAGGTTTATCCCACACGCACTGTCCAAAACTACGGCCGCTGCCTCAATTCTGACTCACAGCATCCCTGTGCAGGCCTTCCATGGCTGCGATTCTGACTGAAGCAGACAGTCTCATCTTTCTCCTGCAGAGCGGGTGGTGGATTTGAACTGAGGACCTTGCAATTATCAGTAGAACCCTTACACAACAGTGCCACCAAGGCTCCTTTAGGGCTTATCCAATATCTTGATATGTACACACACACACACACACACACACACACTCTCCAACCCAAATTCCTCGCCATCAAGTCAATGCAGGTTCATGGGGATTCTATAGGAGAGGTTAGAGCTGTCCCTGCATGTTTCTGAGACTGGAACAGAAGTAGCCCCAACTTGCACCTGGGGCGTGGCTGGTGGTTTAAAACGCTGACTTCATGAATCTCAGACTGAGTTAGTCTGGGTTGACTAGAGAAACAAATCCTTAGACAGTCGTATGCATTTAAGAAAGAGCTTTCTAGCAAAGAGCAATTGCGCATTAAGAAAACATCCCAACTCAAGTCCACCAGCCTCATTCTACTCCCTATGTCCAGTGCCAATCTACCAATTCCTCTTTAGACTCACACAACACATGCAATGACACTGAATGCAGGAAGATCACAGGCCAGGGGTGGAAAGTCTTGTGGATCCAGTGGCAATGGAAACATCTTAATACCGGCAGGGGTCTCCATGTGGTTCCTCTAGCTCCAGGGTAGCTCCATGTGTCTTGTCAGCATGATGATGAAGCAGAGAGTTTGTTTATACCTGACCTCCAGGGAGCTATTTGTCTTGGGGGTGCCTCTAAATGGGGTCATCAAACTGCAACCTGATTGACAGTTTTATTCCACCCCTTCACATGTTGACACCAGATTATGTAACTACTACACAGACCAATATGTAATCACTACATCAACAGTCCTCACACACAGCAAATACAAATGCATATGAGTACACTAATATATATATGCATTATGTACACTAATATATAATGTGTACTAATTATATATGTGTATGTGTGTGTGTATATAGAATCAAGAGCTTTACATATGGAGTAAAAATGACAACTCAGAAGAAAAATGGACCAAGATTTGAATAGCAAATCCAGAGAAGAGCAAACCTCAATGGTTCATTGACATGGGCTAAGATCAAAGTCCGTTGTAGTCAGGGGAATGCAAACTAAGTGAGGAGGAAGCCCCACTTCACACACACCCCACTGGCAAAAGCTTGAGGGAGTCACAGAGGGTGTCAGTGCCCGGAGAGGCACCGAGGGCCCAGGGCTGATGTTCCTGGTCAGACGAGAAGCACTGCCTCCTGGGTCCCTAGCTGGGATGACTGATGATGCCCAGGTCCGGCCACCTCCCTCGTCCCGCTGACATGAACACAACACTGCCAGACGGACAGAGGGATACAATGCAGATACCAATGGGTCACAAGTGTGGCTCAGAGTCAGGCAATGGTTCTTGCTGTTTCCCATTAAACAAACAAACAAAATAAAACAAAACTCACTGCTGTGCAGTTGATGCCTACTCACAGCAACACTACATGGACAGAGTCCACACTGTCTCTCTCCCCCTGTGGAGCTACCGCACCGAGGTTGCACAAGGTCTGGCACGAACAACAACAGAGCCACCGTGAGCTGTGAGATGGCGAGGATCTTGGACTAGGTTGTTGTTGGGCGCTGCAGAGTGAGTCGAGAGGCGTGAGAGACCCCCGCCCCCACCCCCACATGAGACAGACTAGCACGGCCTCCCCGGGGTTGCTAGGCTGTCGTATTTAGGGAGGATGTTCTCTGTCCCGGGTGTTCTCCCCATGGAATCGGTGAGTGGTTTCTCACACACCAGCCTTTACGTTAGCAGTCCAACACTTACCTGTCAGGACACCGCAGCTCCTTATTGAATAGATTAGCGGAAGTTATTGAAAAGAACGCAGGAGTGCTGTGTCAGATGGATTGGAAACGTCTTGGCGACATTGTTACACAAGAAAGGAGAGGATACACAGAATGTTTTAATTTCTGCGAAACAATGTGTAAGGTCCACGCATTTACAGGAAGGAGGAGGTAAGCATGTAAAGGAGCCTGGAGGCAAAGCCATCCCATACCTGATGGTAAGCAAAGGCTGCCCGTTGGGATCCCTGGTAGAAGGATGTGGCGATCCATCTGCCTTCATAAAGCTTGCAGTGGGTCAGTGCCACTGAGCCAGGGTCCCTCTGGACAACATGTCTAAAGGGTGTGAGGCAAAGTCTAGCTGTCTTGGCTTCTCAGAAGTTTCTGCAGTGCTTCTTCCCAACAGACTCATTCAGACTCTGGCAGTCCTTGCTGTCTTCAATACTCTTCCCCAATACTGTTATTGAAATGCATCCATTCTTCATTCTCAACGTTCATTATTGAGCTTTCTTATGGATACCAGGCTATGGGAAACACCAAACTTGGGATTGTGTTGACGAATCAAACACCAACAAGTCAACATCTATTTAAAATAGAAATGGCGGTACTCCTTTCTTTGACCTTCTAACTGTTTATTGCAAATTGGCCGGAGGCTTACAGATGAGACCATTGGTTGCTCAAATTCACGCATTCCTACGCATGTTGATTCATGTCGTTGATTGCAACATCCTTGGTGTTACACGATCTGTCCTGCTTTGCCCAAGGGTGTTTCTGGTTTCCAATTCTCTTCCTTTCCCAGCCTTCCCGAAGGCCTGATGACTCTGAGGTGTGCTCCGCTCCCTAGGGTGCTTGCGGCCTTCGTGCTGCTGCTCGGTGCCAGGAGTCCCTTCCAGCCCATCGCCACGAAGCGCTGCGTGCTCCGCGCGGCGCCCTCCACACCACCGGTCCTCTGTGTGAGCCCACGGCTGGAGCCAGCGTGGCACTCCACCTCGCTGAGGGCCGTCCTCTCTTTGGGCTGCTCCTCTGCTTTTCCAAGCACAATGTCCCTCTCCAGGGACTGGCCTCTTCGGGGGCAAGAACTTCTGTACTGAGGTTCATTCTCAGGAGCGCAAGGGCCACTTGTGCCCTGTCCTGTAGCGTTGCTGAGTCAGCATTGCCGCGATGGCCATACGTTTGATTTGGCCTGGCTTGGTCTTCCCTGTCTAGAGCGTGCACGATGAAGGCTCACCACATTGCTTCCAAAGAGCATTCTGGTCCTATAATCCCTGGGACTAACGCTTCACACGTGCCTTTGCTTCTCGGGACTCGGCTTTCCACCGTACAGGGAGAGAGCCAGAGTTGCACTTGAGAACATTCCTGAGGCGCTTCAGATCCCACTTACTGCTCGTCAAGGAAGGAGGAAAGCATTGGCTTTGTGAATTCTCTTACAACAGTTGACTTTGGTGTCCCCTAAGAAGATGATCCTGAGCCTCCAGGTGCAGCCACTCATCCTCGGGGGTGTTGAGTTATGTCTCTGAAGTTTCCATCACTTTGTGCCTGGAACATGCCTCCACATTCATGGGCATCTTTGCAGTAAGGGAACATGCACATATGCAAAAGTTTTCTCTCCAATGTATAGCTTCATCGGTGTAGTCCCATGCTTTCTCCCACCCCTGTCCAGCCTGCATGCACATCCTGGTGAATGGAGAGCATTATCATACTGCTGCACTAGTGGAACACAGGTCTCAAAACTTCCACGTGACCACACTGTGTCTGGCCACCTCAAAATTCACCCACCCTGTCTGTTTCTTCTCTCATGGTTCAACTTTTTCTCCTGTCAGATCCAATCCACTCCTCTGCCCTGACCTCTGATGCTCAGGGTTCCGTGATTTTCATCTGTATCTGTTTTATGTGAGCACTCTTACCTTGGTTGTAGACCGGTTCTGAGTAGCATGTCTGCCCATTCAGGAAGCTAAAAAAAAACTTAACCCTTTAAAGCAATGATTCTCAACCTGTGGGTTGCGACCCTTCTGAAGGCTGAATGACCCTTTCACAGGGGTTGCTGAAGAGGAAATCACATATTCTAGATGGTCTTAGTAACTGAGACACCACTCCTCTATCTCAACCTTCACACTATTGTCTTTTTACATATACTGTCAAAAAACATAGTGATATAGTTTACTATTGTAATATTAAGACTGCTACCCGTGCTACATGATGCTTTGAGACAATATTTCATGTATTTGTAATTAGAAAGAAATATTCCACAATACATAATTGCATATTATTATTTTGCGATGGATTCCTATGCTTTAATGATGTTCAGTTTGTAACAATGAGAATACATCCTGCATATCAGATATCTACATGATGATTCATAACAGTAAAAAAATTACAGAGATGAAATAGCAATGAAAATAATGTTATGGTTGGGGGTCACCACAACATGAGGACCTGTATTTTAGGGGTGTGGCATTAGGAAGGTTGAGAATCGCTGTTTTAAAGGATCTTTTGCAGCAGACTTATTCAGTGTAACTCACGATTGGGTCTCATGACTGCTGCTTCCAGGGGCATCGACTGTGGCTACAGGTAGAATGGAACCCATGGCAACTTCTTCCTCTCCTTTGTCATGGAGTGCCTATTGGTCCACTGGTGTGCAGTTTTGCTTTCTTTGTGTGAAAGTGTTAGCCATACTGAAGCTTACAGTCCTTGATCTTCCTGAAAGATTACGGCCATGGAGACCTGATGGGGCAGCTCTGTTCTGTCCAATAAGCGCTCCAGGCGTTGAATGGGCTTAACAGCACGTTTGTTTGCATGTTTGTCTTTCTGACTGCTGCTGTGTGTTTCTTGTGGTGAGATGTAAGAAGAATCAATGTAATGACAGATGTTGCTAGCCTGGATTCCCTACGATGTGGCATGGTGGTCTTTTCCAATTCACTAAGGTGGCCGACCCATCTAATGTCAGCAATGATATTCCTTGTTTCACGCACAGCCTCTGCCGAATCTGCTCTGAACTTAGGGCGTCTCTGTCAATGAACTCCTGCAGCCTTTTTTGGCTGATCGTCATCAAAGTTTACTTGCAGGTGTTATCAGTGATATTGTTCTATAATTTGTGCATCCCATTGGGTCATCTTTCTTTGGAGTGAACACAAATATGGACCTCTTCCACTCAGTTGGCCAAGCAGCTGTCTTCTAAATTTCCTGGCATAGACAAGGAAGTACTTTCAGTGTTTTATCAGCTTGTTGAGACCTTTAAGTTGGTGTTCCATCAATTCCTGGACCTTTGTTTTTTTGGCTAATGTCTTCTGTACAGCTTGGGTTTCTTCCTTCATCACCATTGGTTCCTGATCAAATGCTATCTCTTAGGTGGATCTTGCCTGATCACAGAGAATACCAGAAGATGTTGACTTGTGTTTTATTGACTATGCAACTATGTTGATCATAAAAAACTTTGGATAGCCTATAGAAGAATGGGAATTCCAGAATACCTCATTGTGCTCCCGTGGAAACTGAACATGGACCAAGAGACAGTTGTACAAACAGAACAAAGAAGCGCTGCATGGTTTTAAATCAGGAAAGGTGTGCGTTAGGATTGTATCTCACCATGCTTACTCCCAAACCCCATAAAATAAGCACTCAAAGGAAAATAGAGGGAATTAAACAAGTTGTTAGGCTTCCTGACTAAAAATCTTCAATCTTAATGTCATCAAATTGATGCTGTCATATAGTGATCCAATTGGATAGGGTAGAACTGCTATATGGGTTTCTGAGCCTGCAACTCTTTTGGGAGTAAGATGCCCCACTTTTATCTCTTAGAGTGCCTGGAGCGTTTGAACCACTAAATGTGTTGTTTGCTGCCCAATCTTCTATATGTTATAATCTTAAAAATATATCTTGTAAATGTTGATGCTTCTTAACATGAGACTTCGCATGTATACTAGGAGCCAACTCTAGTTATACCCAGACTAGCACAAGAAGTCAGAAGTCTGAATTCAGGGCATCAGCTCGAGTGGGAACTCTACCTTCTCTGACTGCTATCAGGGAAGCTCCTGGTCTCTTTTGAGCATCTGCCCCTGAGCAAGCTTCAGATGACTGGGCATCTCCCTTTCCCCATCTCTGTACCCTGTCTTGCTTATTCAATCTCTTTTATACCCTCTGCTCACCCTGCTGCATGAGCCTAACCAAGACAACCCATTCCCAAATGGAATTCTCACCTCAGGCATAGGGTTAGGAGTAGGAATCCTTTCATTTTATTTCAAGGAAAGGAGACAAGAATTAATTGTACCCAAAGACATTGTCCAAAGAAAGTAGAAGCAAAGGTGTTTGGTTGGGGGTGGGGGGTGAGGGATTTACCCAGGGAGACTTTCTGACCACGTGGTCTTCCATTAGCACACCTGGAGCTGTAGCGCAAAATGATGGAATCTGTGTTACTTCCATGTGAGTGAACACTGTGCGATGGCCCTCTTGAGGGGCTCCCTGACGCTACTCAGGGTCCCTTCTTCCCTTTCTGGAAGCAGTTAGCCAACTCTCAGTAGCCCTTGGTGCAATCACTGTTCTCTGGCTTCCTGAGACAACATGCCCAGATTCTCTCATCTGAGCCAGTGGGAATTTAGCAATGACTTGGAGGTAATCTGTCCATCCAGGCATCAATTCACTCTCCCCTAGTCACTAGAGATAAGGTCTGCAGGAGTTAGTCATGGATGTTACTTGGCTTGTTAGATCACCAGGAATCATCTTGTTGAAGAAAAATGGACAGAGATTTGGGAGATACGCTGTTCTTCAATGAAGTCCGGTCCCTCTCTCTCTAGCGTCTGGGGTCTTAAAGGCTTGATGATAAACAAGCAGCTATCTAGCTAAGAAGCAACAAAACCTGCATGGAAGAAGCACATCAGCCTGTGTGATTATGAAGTGTCAATGGGATGAGGTATCAGGCATCAGAAGACCCAGAACAATCATCACTGTGAACGAGGGGGTAGAGTGGAGACCCAAAATCCATCTGTACACAATTTGATATCTCTTCACAGAAAGGTCACAAGGAAGGTACTGGCCAGGATGCAGTGTAGGGCTGACAAAACATACAACATTCCTCTAATTCTTGAGTGCTTATTCCCACCCCCACCCCACCCCCCTGATATCAGGACTCTAGTTCTATCTTACAAATCTGGCTAGACCAGATCCTGTATACTGGTGGAAATAAGAGTTCTTGACCCAGGGAATCCAGGACAGATAAATCCACCCCCCCATCCCCCAGGAATAACAATAGGAGTAGCAATACCATGAGGGCAGGGGAAGGTGGGGGGAGAGAGGGGGAACAGATCACAATGATTGACATATAACCACCACCCCACCCAAGAAGGACAAGCAGAAATGTGGCTGAAGGGAATATAAGATATGATGTAAGATATGAAAATAACAATAGTTTATAAATTATCAAAGGTTAATGAGGGATGGAGGATAGCAGAGGGAGGAACAAAATGAGCTGATACCAAGGACTCAAGTAAAAAGAAAATTTTTGAAAAGGATGATGGCAACATATGTACAAATGTGCTTGACACAATGGATGTATGGATTGTGATAAAGCTGTAAGAGCCCCGATAAAATGATTTTTTTTTAAAGAGAGAATTGCTAGGTTTTCTTTTTGAGAGTCATGAGTTTTTGGTATGCTGCTTTAAATAAAGGATTGAATCACAATTTTTTGTGAGCATGAGAGAAAACACACACACACACACACACACACACACACACACACACTTCCTCCTTCCCATGCCAATCCTGACTGCAGACCCAGTGGTCTGTCCCCCAGCTACCTAGACAGATTGTAGAAGCAGAGACTGCCGCAGACCCAGCCTGGTTCTCTCCAGGAAGTGAGTGAACTCTCCCAACCAATTGTTACCATTTGCCTGGAGCCATAGTTTCCATTGATTAGAAAATCCTCCCCCCACCCCTTCCTGGTCCCTTCATTCTCCTAGGTTAATAGACCTTGTGGAGGGCAGCTGTCACCTCTGACATGTAAATCAAGTGCAGCTGGAAGGTTCCAGCATAAAGAACCTGTACCCAGCCCTCTCCCTGTGTTTTGCATTTTGTGTGTAGTCTTCCCTATGGAAAAACGTCTTCTGTGCCTCTCCTAAAAGCCAAAGGGAGTGCTGCATTTGAGAGAAAGGAGGAAACTAGCTGTGTTCATAGCCTGGCCCCTCTCTCCCCCTCTCCACGGGGAGCTCTGTGATTTGCATTTTAGATGTAAATTCATGTAAATCATCGCTTATGCAGATGAAATCCTACCACAGAGGACAATCTGGAGCCATTCTGTAATACGTGTGTGCATGATTCCCGGATAATCTCTGAGCATATGGATTGGGGCATTCAGGATCCAGTTCTCGAGACAATGGGCCTACCCTTGACCCCAAGGACTGGCAAATCTAAATGAAATGCTTTTCCAATATCTGAGACAACCACGCTGAGGCTAGTTGCTGGTGGGGTTCACCGGCTGAAGTGTGAGCCATGGAGTGTCTCTCAAGGGGACAGTTGCAGTCTCTGTAACCTTTAGTCCAAAGAAAGCGCCTCACCCCACAGGCTAGTTTCCTGCCCGCCAAGGTATTGGCTTCAGCAGAGGAGAAGAATGGACAGAAGCCAATGCAAATCAACCACCACTTACCCGCAAGGTTCAAGTGCTGCTAACTTAGGTCAGCAGTTCTGCACCACCAGTGACTTCCAGGGAGAAAGATGAAGCTTCCTAATGCCGCCAAGGGTTGTAGTTTCAGGAAATTCACAAGGCAGTTCTACTCTGACTCCTGTGTCTGCCCTGAGTCAATATAGACGCGATCGATGGACATGAAGTTGATGCTCCAGTCTGTGAAGAAACGGGTGCTGATAGCTCTTACAGGCTGTTAGGCACCGTCAAGACAGAGGGAGAGAAGGTGGTCCTGAAGGATGAAGAGAGGCACCTACCCAAAGACAGGCACCTTCTGTGCACGACACTCCACTCCGTGGAGGAGGATGGACTCGCGTAAAAGCCAGTGGTTGTGACATGGGGGCAGTAGCTGACTGCTAAGAACCTCGGACAACAGACAAAGGGCAGAGCGGCTCTTGCTGTGCTTTCGGAAGAACTGTGTGTGGAGAAGCATCGGAATAAGCTGCAGACGCAAAGGGCCACAGGGACTAAGCAGGAAAGTTCAGGGGGCTGAGATGGGGGAACCGTGGAGGATCGCCAGAGAACAAACAGGCAGCAGCATCTCAGATAGCGCCTCTGGAGCAATTGTGGGATTCCAGAGTGGATGAGTTCCTGGTGGGCGTCACACTCTGTTCCACCCAAATACCGGGATCTTTGTCCCTATGTCCTGGATCTCACGGCACGCGCTGCTTCTCCTCTGGGTTCTGTAGTTCATTGCGATGACTGCACAGAACTCCACAGGTGCTCATGCCTGGGGGGTGGGTGAGGGAAGCTACCAAGTTACCTGGTGAGAAGTCTTGAGGACACGGTTGTCCAGCCACGCCAGCTTCTTTTCTTGCTGTGCTTGCAGGTGGGTCTCTCTGACCCTCTGCCTCTTGGCCTGGCCTTTGTCCTGATCAGGCAGTGTTACAAAGTTCTTTCAGGGCTGCCAAAAATTCTGCTGCAGGCCTCCAGTCAAAGGCACCCAGCTACCATGCTTTTGGTCAGCAAACCCAGCTCGCCCAATTTTGGACTCAGGGGCACCTATTCCACAAGCCAGCCTTTTGCTGTAATGCACTCAGGTTGATGTGCTCTGTGGGCTTGAAGGTCCACTGCTCTGCTTCATGCGCTGGCTCCTGGTTCTTCTGCGGCTGCTCCTCCCACAGTGCTGAAGCTGACTCCTGGGACAATGAGTTTGATGCACAGAGACCTTGGGGTGCAAAGGATATGCTCTCCTCCTGGCTCTCCTCTCCTGCTGGGAGGGCGAGCCCTCCGTCATGCTTCAGAGATGGATCATTTGATCTCCAGTAGAACAGCAATTACAATGGGCTCTGTGACCAAGACCTCCTAGCTGATCAGCTAATCCAATCAGTATCTTCTCTCCCATCTTCACCCAGACCTGTCAGGAAAATGTAGGTCCTTTGAGTGACCGAGGCTGTGATTTTCAGAGCCATCTTATATAATCCACTGCATTGCTCTTCCTGAGGGACAACCTTGTATTTCCCTCTTGTGTTAGGTCTCTTTGTTACCCACCAGGCCTCTGGACCACACCTGAGTATTTATAACAATGGAGTGATTCTTTGGCCAAAAGACCACTTTGTGATATCAACCTCAAGGGATATTAAGGGGAGGGGGCAGGAGTTTGCGTTCCATCTTTGAGTTCCATCATGCCTTTGTGATGAGACCCCAACATAAAAGCAATCTCTGGGAAAAAAAAGAGCAATTTCTGGACATGGAAGCTGCATGGGCTTCCTGGTTGGTAGAAAACAGTGAGGTAGGGGGGAGGGGGATGTGCCCATTGGGACATGGAAGTTTTACTTTGGAAATGCTACAGGATCTCACCTCCCGAATCTCTTCACTTGCATCCGTTATTGCTGCACTAAAACGATACTCATAAGCAGAGCGAAGAATACTGCGGGGACCACAGAGTGTCAAAGTTTAAGCAAGTCTGTCTTGGAAGAAGTACAGAGTGCTATTTAGAGGTAAGGGTGGAGAGACTTTGTCTTAAGTACTTTGGACAACAAGGGGTCACAAGGGTGGGGGAGGGAGGGGAAAAAAAGAAGACCTGATACCCAGGGCTCCAGTAGAAAGAAAATGATTTGGAATTGATAATGGCAACATATGTGTAAGGGTGCTTGATACACTTGATGTGTGGATTGTGATAAGAGCTGTGAGAGCCCCCAATGAAACGATTTATTAAGATAAAATAACGATCCCCATAATAAATACTTTTGAACATTCTGTCAGGAGAGACATGTCTCTGGAGACGGACATAATGTTTGGTAAAGTGGAGGGTCGGCGAAGAAGGAGATGGACTGACACAGTGGCTGACGCCGTGGGTTCCAGCCTAGGAACCCGTGTGAGGATATTTGTTCTGTCAAGTGTCAGGCTGCTGTGAGTGGGCACGGCCATGATGGCCCCTAACAACAGGTCCGTCCTCTCCTGAGCTCTGCGCATGTCCTTGGGGCTTCTTGATGGAAGGGCTTGTTCCTGAATGTGCAATCCTGCGCTCAGCAGCCGTCAAGCTTCTAGTGGGCATCTGAGGCCCTGGGGTGGACCGGCTGCCCGAAGCCTGTGTCTTTTAACTTGTGGGGTCAGACCCCGCTCTGGTGATCGGACTCCAAAGGAGGATTGAGTTTGCAGTTGGCTGTCAGAAAGCCTATTTAGAATTGAAGGTTGGCCCTAGAGAAGGCAGACAGACAGACAGATTTGTAGACCACTCTCTCAGCAATGACACAAGGACAACAACTCAAGCCATGGAGAAAAGAAACGAGGCTTATTTATAGATCCCTTACTGCAGTGGTTCTCAACCTTTCTAACACCATGACCCTTTAATACAGCTCCTCAGGTTTTCCCCAACCAGAAAATTATTTTCCTTGCTACTCCATAGCTGTCATTTTGATATTTTTATGAATGGGCGACCCCTGTGAAAGGGTTGTTCGACTCCCAAAGGGGTCGCAACCCATAGGTTGAGAACCGCTGCGTT
>PVJH01020558.1:0-40513 GCA_004026705.1 Nesogale talazaci | reverse complement strand
CAATTTGTAAGTTAAGGGGGGCTCATGAGGAAGGTGGAGGGGGAAGGAGGAAAAATGGGGGTAGCTTATACCAGGAGCCTAAGTAGAAGGAGGATGTTTCGAGAATGATGATGGCAACAGATGTGAAAATGTGATCTGCATACAATTGATATATATATTGATCATGATATGAGTTGTATGAACCTCCAATAAAATAATTTATTAAAAAGATATTAACAGGGCTGAGCCCCGGTGGTGTAGTGGTTGTGCGCGGGACTGCGGCCCCCTGGGATGGAGGCTCAATTCCAGTAGTGGGGCTGGGCCTCCTACACCCATCACTGGAGAGCAGTGATGCGCCCCCTCCCCCCCCCCCAAAAAAAAAGATAATAACAAATGCCCTGATACACATCAAAGTAACATTCACTCACTAGTTATTATAAATTTTTGTATTACCTCAGATTTTTCATATGAGAGACTGTTTAACGGCAAGGCAGATGGATGTTTACTTTTCTGGACATTGCCCAGATGTTATGTACCACCTATCTGTATATATGTGGAATCACAGTATCTGAAAAGAAGCAGAACAGTGAATTATTTAATGCGGCTCTTCTAAAGAGATTTTCTGTAACTCCCACCAAAGGAACTTTTCTCAATGGGTCTGAAAAAGAACAGCTGGGAGAAGATACTGATAGAATTCAATTGTGAGTGTTTGATAACAGGTTTCATTGTCAATGCTCTACTCCTGCATATACAATAAGCCATCTTAGAGACCTAATGGGAAACTCTCGACTACCAAAAACCAAGAGTGTGTCCACTGGCCCTGGAAATTCATACACAGTAAACCTCCTCAAGGCAGAGCAGCAACAACTGCAGCAGAACCAGGAGCCAAAGCAGAAGACAGAGTGATGGACTTCCCAGCCCACAGAACAAATAAGACTGAGTGCTTTGGGGTGAGAGACTGGCATATGGGGTGGAATATCCATGGCCACTCAATTCAGGGAGTTGAGTTTGCTGGCCCTCAGAGCTGAATCCAAATGCTTTGGGGTCAAGGGTACAGTAGTGATTTGCTTTCTGGATATTTATGATCAGTCCTTTCTGCACAGACCATTTCCACCTGAATTGTAACATACGACCTTCCACAATAAACCCTATAATCTCAAGCATTGTCTTTAATTTTGTGTAGCCACTGTACTGCGAACCATGGGTCAGCCATTTGAAACCGCCTGCTGCTCCATCGGAGAAAGACAGGCTTTCTTCCCCTGTAAAGAGCAGTCCAGGAAACCCTAAGTCCATTTCATCCTGTCACGTAGAGTCCCTCTGAGTCCCCATCGACTCAATGGGAGTGTGGTGTTTGGAAATACAGAGAGTGCTGTGTGAGGACAACAAAGCAAAACAAAACAAAATCAGAAGGTCTTTGCCAATTAATTCCGATCTGTATAAGCCCTGCAGGGAAGGGGATACAACTTTGAGGTTCAATATAATGACCATAAAATCTACCATTTTAAGTATACTATAAAATTATCTTTTTAGTAAATTGAAAGAGTTGTGCAACCATCATTAAAATTCAGTTTGGGGATCTTCTAATCACCCAAAGATCCCTTGGGCACATCTGCTGACTGTCCCTCCTCTCACTCCTGGCTGCACCACTGCTTTTGACTTAGATTCTTCTGTCTGGATAGTGTATATAGTTGGGACCATTTCCTATGTAGTCTTTTTGTTGGGCAGAATGGTTTTGAAGGTCTTCCCTTTCATTACATAATGTTGCATTGAAGGGGCCCTGCTGGAGTACTGGAGTAGGTTTGGGGCTGGTAACGCAAAGTTTTGAACCCAACACATGCTCCAGACACATCAACAACTTTGAAATCCTTGTGGAATGGGGTTCTGCTCTCTTGCTTCACGTTGGACTTGGCTCAACAGCAGTGGTTTCATTTGTGTTTACATAGACTTTCAATTTAAAGAGGAAGAAACAGACCCATAGGCAGCCATCAAACTTAACATCGCAGACAGCCTTTTGCTCTTGACTTTGGCCGGTCTTCACCTCTGACAAAGGATATTTTGACCTCCTCCTATGGAGATCTGGTCTCTGCAGACAGAAATCTCAAGATGAAAGATTTGGGGGCATCTCTGTATAATGAACTTGCTGGCCCAGACCAGCAGAGAGCCATCCCTTTGCAAAGTCAACTTATTTTTTCCTAGTTTGTAGCCCTCAATTGTAACTGTGATCAACAGAGAATCACAGCTTCTCTGCATGAGTTCCTTTGAGGAAATTAAGTATGCATAGTTTTAAAAGTAACCATTGTTTATCGATTTATGTCCTTCTCTACCTTCTCTGTCAATGAAAATGGGACTGAAGGAAGTCCTCTACTACCTAGGGCCATGGTCAGCACACTGCTAGGGACCCATCTGTGTGAACAACCAACGTGTGGCTCTGAAGTAACATTGAAAACACTTGAAGGTGATTATTCCAGACCACGGAGATGTCAATTGTTTGGAAAAACAAATTTACGGCCCTTGAGTGATTTTAAAGTTGTTAGGAGGAACAGGATTGACTCTTCGGTATGAAGAGTTTGCCGACCCCTGACCTAGGTTAGTGACACAGTGTTTCTGGCCACATCATGTTTTCATTCAAATCCCTCGTTTGGTAAACAAGGCCATTCACTTAATGTAAATATTCTGGCATCTCAAACTGAGTAACCAGAATATGTGTAAAACGATCAGGCTATTTTTCTCCTGCTTTTGGAACATTCTAGTGAGGAAAAATGATGGAGCTCAAATTTGATCTCTTCTTGTATATACAAAAATATCCTCATTTTCCATAGTGTTTTATAGTCTCTAAGGAATCTAATGAAGGCCATCATGCTTCCTAATTAGTCCCCTTTGATATCATTTATTAAAAGCACCTTGGCAAGGCCTGCTTGCACTCTCACCTGGCTTTAATTGGGTCTCATAAAACACCATTTAGCAATCTGGCCACTCACCTCCTAATAAAAGGAAAGAAATTATCCCCAAACCAGGTTTCTAATGAAAATAAACCCTCTTTTCTAGGGGAAAGTCATTATATGATCCTCTACATTAAATATTTACAATACAGATATGAGCCATCAACTTCAGTGGACTTGTTAATTATTTAAATCATTTGAAACATATTTCTGACACAGCAATTTTCATTCACCTATCCATATTTCTGTTCAAGAAATAAGATCCTAGTCTGTTAAAGCAAGGGAACAAAGAGGGGGAAAGCACACTAATGTTCCCGTCAATTTGCCTGGGTTCACTTTTAATTTTTAGCATTTCCTTGTGAATCGGTTGGACGTTTACAAAGATCCATTGTTTTCCTTTCAATGACTTAGGTGCATTTTGTTTCTACTGATCCATTACAATCTCTGCCTGGGTTCCAAAGTGAGCACTTTCTCTGATCTTATTTGAAACTTAAGTTCCAGAAATGCAGCGTTTCCCAAAGTGGGCAATATTGCCCCCTGGAGGTTGCTGGAGCATCCAGGACAGTTACAAAGGCAGATATCCTTTTTTCCTAGAGTACAGACTATAGTGTAAGAATTGTATTTGCTGAGGTGGGGATGGAGGGGGGGTGGGGGGGCTGTTCAGTATCTAGCCCCCCTCACCTCCGCTGAAAAACAAGTGGGATAATAAATAATCTGGGACCCTACACTTCAGGAAGCAAGGTGGCACACTGATTATGCAGCAGACTGCAATATGAAAGGCCAGCAGTTGGAAAGTGCCTGGAGGAGGAGGAACGCCGGGTTTTCTACTTCTGTAGCTCCTGTTTCCAAAATCCATGCGCTAGTTCTACCTTGATCTAAAGAATCGCTATGAGATGGCATCGACTTGACACGACAGCCGGAAGTGAATGAGCAGTCCAGTGTAGTAATCGAATTCTCTCATTCAAAGTCACAGCGAGACTGAGAGTCATGTTGGATTTATATTCAATGGCATTTTGAAGGAAAAACAGTTATCATAATAGATGGCGTAGTAAATTTAGTATAAACTTATTCTTATAATTACTAAATTGTGGTACTCCATTTTTCATTATTATTGCTTTATGAATTTCTATTTTACCTGCAATTTCTTTAATATAATCATACTTCCAAGATGCTGTTTTTTGTTTCCTCAGCAGCATAAGAATCTTAAGAGTTCAGTCCCCAGACTTGCTAATCCTTTTCAAAAATGAATAAAGAATCCTCTTTTGTTCATGTCCCTAGTTTTCAGATCAGACAATGTGATAAGTATATAAAGAATCTGATCTTCTTATAATAAAATGTGGGCCTTCAACAGTCCTATATTAAATTACATGGGATTTCTAGTAACTGCACATCAAAATTGGATAATGTCATACTGCCCTTTTATTGAATTAAATATAATTATATGCATATACAAATTTAATACACCTTAATGAAAATCATCATCATGCATTCCATCATAATATTGAGCTCCAATAAAATGGAAATATCGAGAAAAATATAACTGGGATTCTAGCATGGATTAGCATAGATTAGGAATAAGAATAAGAGCTATAGCAAGACTCTATCTGTGGATACAGGTGATGTGAATAAAGGTAGTTCAAATATTTGTATTAAATGTCCTGTGACATCACAAACATACACTGATACTATATTATTAGTTCTGAACAACATTTAGCAATTTAAAACAAAACCTGTGACCATGTTTTATAAAACAAAAATGCAAAAATATCAAAATTAAACATATTGCCACAAAAAATAAGGGCACCTATGTTTCTTAATAAAGCATAAAACATGAATTACATATTTGGACCAAGGCATACTTCAATATATTCAAAATAGGTATAATATATCATGGATTAGAAATATAATTATTTAATGGTAAAATCACTTGGGAGCAAAGCTCTTACAACAATATTTTTAAGGGAATTACTGTTTTTTAACAGAATCAATTTTTGTAATTGCTGTGTTATCCCAACCCCAATGATGAAAATAATGGAAAGTCAATTGCTACAGATATCAAAGAGAATGTGTAAGCATATGCAAAGACGTAATCATTAGGAAAACAAATAAAACAGTGTACATTATACATTTTTATCTTTGTTGCACACTGTCTGTGAGTCATCAGTAGAATCAAATCAAGTCACTGTATGCTGCCCTAAATGCCAAATTGAAGATTTGGATAAGAATATAGCTGTGGCTAACTAACCGTAGCTACATCTTCATAACTGCCACTAATCTGTCAGTTTGTAATAGTGTGGTGGCTTGTATGTGGCTGTGATGCTGAAAGCTATGCTTCATTTCAAATACCAGTAGTATTTCAGAGACAGGTTCCCAAATAGCTTTTGGTCTAAGAATAAATTAGGAAGAAGAAGCAGGTGATCCATTTTCTGAGGAATTAGCCGAGGGATCAATTGAAAATCTTATGACTCATTCTGTACCACTGTATGATAATAGTACGGAAAGATGAGAACCTCCATTTGGAAAGCACTCAAAATAGGATTTTGTGGGAGACTTACTTTCTTAGAGTCAACTTAATGCATCGGTGGAACAAAGCTTTCGGTTCTTCATTTACTGATGAGGCACAATTAAAATAAAGATGAACAACTATAAACATGCACTGATAATCAGAATGTGGAATATATAATGTAAGACTGGAAAAATTGGAAACTGTCAAAAATGGGATAGAAAACATAAAAATGGCTTTCATAGGCATTAGTGAGTTAAACTGCCCTGATATTCTGCACTTTGAGTTGGCTCATCAATTTGCCAGAATGACAAATTAAAAAACAACAGTATCTCATTCATCATCAAAAATAATATTTCAAACCTGTCTTGAAGGACAGTATTGTCTGTGATAGAATAATATCAGTAAGGATGTTCCGCTAGCACAACTATTATTTTAAGTTATGCACCAATCATGAAAACAAATCAGGGATAAATTGAAGAATTCTACCAACTTCTTCCGTCTGCATTTGATCAAGCATGTAATCAATAAGCATTGGTAAATATTGTTCATTGTAACCTAAAAGCTGAAAACGAGGAAAAAGCGTCACTAGTAGGAAAACATGACCTCTCTAATAGAAATGGAGCTGCCGATCATATGAAAGAATTTTGAAACTTCAATCACATGTTCATTTATAATTACATTTTGCAACAACCTACTCAGTTATACACATGGACTATACACATGGACTTTTCTATATGAAATAGATGGGAATCAATATCATTTCATCTGAAAAAAGATCTAATGAATATTGTCAGTCAAATCAAAGTAAGGCATCTATTGTGAGAAAGACCATTGACTGCCCATATGTATGTGAGAAAAATTAAAACAAGTACATGGGAAACAAAATAAAATCTTGAACATATACCACCTGAATTACAGAACGTGTCAAGAGCAAATTTTGACACTGAACACAAGTGATCAAGGACCCAGGAGTTGTGAGATGACATACAATACATCCTAAGAAGGGAGGGGGGGAGGCCAAAATGGGTGGCAGATGAGACTCTCAATGTTGAATGTGAAGGGCCTAAAGAAAATGGAAGAAATAACAGACCTAAAAATAATGAAGAAAGAAACTGAACATACATTTTCGATGGGCATTTCAAGAAGGCAAGATAAAATATTGTAACTAAATGTACAAAGACTTGGAGTTCATAAACCATGCTATAGGAAAAACACCCATGGAATTTCTCAAGCAGAAGGAATTGGGAAAATTCAACCTCTAGTTACACTATTAAAACATTCTATAAGAAAAACATTGAAGGAAGCAGCATCAAAAGAAGATGAGAGAATTCCACAGACATTGTACCAAAAAGAAGTAGTACCAAAAAGAAGTAGTCAACATTTACCCAATCAAGTGGTGGCATACATCAGGGTCCCACCTCAAAAAAAAAGATGGAATTAATATTTCAAAGCTGCACATTATTTTTTTTAACCAAACAAGCTTATCACCTTCAAAGTACTCTGCATTACACTTAATAGTTTTTTGCCCAATTGTGGCACTCTGAAATAACTTAGTGAACAGGTACATTGCCATGGTGGCAAAACCAGTCCCACTTCTGCCACAAATCAGAACTTTTTTTGTTGCACATGGTTGCATAATCTTTAAGAACTTCTAAATAGAAATCTTGATTAAAACTCTGACCTGGTGGAATGATTCCAAATCCAGAATGAGTCAATATTTTCATCTGTTTGGAAAGTTGACGGATGTACAGAATTAGGTTTGTCATCAATTGACACATTCTTGAAGCAAGAAAACCACTCATAACCTTAAGTTTTTCCCACAGTACTGTCCTTCTAAGCTGTGTTCAATATAAGAAAAGTTTCCACAGCATGTTTCCCATACAGGATTCAAAATTTCAGAGTAGCATACTGTTCTCTTAAATCAGCCTTTGATGAAAAAATTCACTGTGACCAAAGAGAATTTTCCCAGGTGAAGCCACTGGGTGCACTAACTCAAAGCATGTTGTTTAATGTTCGCTTAACAGGAAAAAAAAACATAATAAAACAAATCTCTGCCCAGTAAAGCTCCTTTTCTGCTATTTTTTTGATAATCACTGGTATCCTCAAGAACTGATGAAAATAAAGATAAAAATTCAAGCTACTGGGCTGAGCTCCGGTGATGTAATAGTTGTGTGCAGGACTGTGGCTCACTGGGTTGGCGGTTCAAATCCAGCAGCAGCTCTCTGGGAGCAAGACTGGGCCTCCCACTCCCACCAGCGGGCAGTGATGCCACAAAAAAGAATTCAAGCTACTCTGCAAGCACTACAACAAAATTAAGCTATAGGAATTGAAGGAAAAAATTGACCTGCTTCAGTATAACTGTTGACTACAGATGAATTTTAGATGAAAGTATAGGATACCAAAAGTATTTATTTTTGTTTTGTTAATCATGCAACATCATTCCACAATGTGGATCATAACAAATTATGGATACCATTACTGTAACTGGGAATTCTAGAATATCTCATTGCTCTTATGAAGAACTGTACAAATACATAAAGTATATTTACTGAAACAGACTAAAGTATACTGTATGGCTTAAAATCAGTAAAGGTATATGTCAAGGTTATATCTATATCATGTTTGTTCTAGTTGTATGCTGAACAGATAATCTGAGAAGCTGGACTATATGAAGCAGAATGCGCCATTAGTCTTGGAGAAAGGTTTACCCTTCCTATCACAACCTTCCTTGCTAAAGCAAGGAGAACTTGAGACACATGGTGATGATTATAAAAGCAGGCTTCACTATAGATTACAACTCAATGTAAACAAAAAAAAATCCTCCTAAATAGACCAACAAAATTATGATAAAGAGAGAATAAATAGAATTTGGTAAGGATTTCTTTGATCTTAAATCCACAGAGAAGTTTATGGAATCAACATTGAAGAAATCAAGCAATGTATTATACTGTGCAAATGATTAAAAAAATGACACTTAGGAACTTTCATCATTTGAAATCATTTGAATCATTTGAAATGACTGAGAAAGTAGCTGGCAAAATTGAGAGAAACACAGATAAAACTTTATCAAAATGCAGGAAAACACTACAAAAACAAGCTGATTAAATAAGCAAAATATTAGAAGCTATGCAAAAGCAAACCTTTTGATAAAACTCAGAATATCAATACTAAGATTCCAAAAATAAACAATCAAAGGAAAGGGTGACTATGCAGAGCTGAATCATGATAAGACTAGATTAATTGGATTCCATAAAACCTCCAATCTGCTAGTGGAGGAAGAATCAGAAAGAAAATGTAAAATAGTATTAAAAAACTTCAAATATCTAATTATGTAGGGTGCTGCCAAGAGAAAAAAATTTACAGGTGATCATCAGAATGTCAGAATGGAAAGGTGAGAGAGAGAGGGAGAGAGGGGGAGAGAGAGAGAGAGAGAGAGAATTGCTGAAGAGTTTCTTGAAGAAAATCTCTAATCACAAAAGAAAAGAAAATATTCATTCAAAAATGGAGTGAAATCTAAACATGATAGTCTTCAAGAGAACATATATCATAATCAGTATGAATACTAAAACAAAAGCATTGATAAAATAACAAAACCCACAAACACCAGTATAAACACTAAAACAACACCAATGGTGAAATCACAACAAACCCACAAACAAAAGCATAAACATTAAAACAACATTAATGATGAAATCACAACAAACCCCACAAACAAAAGCAGAAAACATGGACGTGGATGGTGGAACCCAGCAACTACTGAAAGAAGTCATCTCCTACATCCTGGGCATCTAGTTGGAAAGTAACCCATCTTCCATCCAAGACTGACATCCCATCATTCCCCCGAGAATATACTTCTCTGAATTTCCTGTTGGAGAAATTTCAAGTCACCCTGACAAAACCAGATCTACATTTCCTATCTTCCCTTGACTCAGCTTAAGCCCCAAGAGGCCACGGAAAGATTTCATGACCCCCCAAACCACAGAAAGTGGTAAGTGCAGCAAATCACCTAGGACCATCTGCTTTTAGTAATGATAGTCTTTGACCATTACCAGTGATGCCACTGCCTGCCATCACCAGAGACCCAACCACCAACCACCACCACCACCACCTCTAATACCTGAACCAGAAGAACAGTCTGCTGGGGAACTGGAGTCATGTCTTGGGCCAGTTTCAGCACAAGGTTCTGGAGAACCTGGTGGTGGGAATCATGCTCCTGCCACACCAATGGAGCAATCATCAGGGAGCTCCTCCCCAACTCAATCACAGGAAACTGCACGCTAGCCTATTAAAGAGCCAGAGGACTATCTGAGGCCAGCTCCAGGTGCATCCTGTAACTCCCATCTTGCTTCTGCAGCTGTACTCACTCTGGAGGGAGCCCCAGGGCCTCCACCCCCAGCTCTGGGCAGGGCTCCAGTGTCTCCGGCTCCTGACCTATACTCTCCACATCAGCTCCTCAACCACATCCAGGAACCCTGGGGTCCAACATTACAGCCTTCACTCCCCTAGCCCAGGTGGGTATTTTTTTGTTTGCTTGTGTTTTTCTGTAGTATCTTACTATTTTTAACATGTAGCTTTATTTTTTTTATCTTTTTTATCTTTTTTTTGGGGGGGGGGCATCACTGCCCTCTGGAGGTGGAAGTAGGAGGCCCAGCCTTTGCTCCGTGGAGCTGGAATGAAACCTCCATCCCAGTGGGCCGCAGTTCCGCACACAATCACTATGCCACCAGGGCTCAGCCGTAGCTTTTTCATTAAATTCCTCCTGAGTAATAAAATAAAATGCAACAAAAAACACACAACAATATGACAGCAATGAATAATAATTGCGCAGAATGTAATTGCACGCACTACACTAGTCAAGAAACAGAGCAGCAGAGGAGATAAGAACACAGGACCCATAAATATGCTGACTACATGAGATACCTATTAGATACAAAGACAGAAGTAGATGAAAATCCAAAGGACCAATAAAGTATATTAAGCTAATGACAAAAGTATTAGTGACACTGTTAATTTATAATAAGTGGTTAAAGGATCAGCTGAACACAAGAGTGTAGCTTTAATAATTATGTATACACATGATGAAAATGACTCACATTTCATAAATGAAATGCTATCTGAATTGAAGAGAAAGATAAGATGACTCTCCTATAACAGGAGACAAGCTAGCTGCTGGGAGACAAAACTAAAAAGAAATTTTGCTAAGATCGAGGAAAAATTAAAGAAAAAAATTAAAATCATAGGCCTATTATAGCACCAGGTACTTTATTTTCTAGTGTACGTGGAACATTGTCCATGGTAGAAGACATAGTTTCTTTCAGCCTCAGTAAACGTGAAACCATCAAATTAACATAAAAGTATATTCTCAGATCACAAAACCCTAAAATTAGAACAAGAGGAAGATGAAGGAACAAAATTAAATTCATGGAAATCAGATAACAACCTGCTTAAAAGGATTTGGATAGTACAAGAAATAAAAAATTAGATAAAAATTTAATACCTCATTTGGAGACAGGGCTGTAAGAGTGATGGTTTAAAGCACATTTTGATACTGATATCTGGAAGTTTTGCACACCATAGGAAATCCACTCATCAACTACTACTGTGGAGAATTCTGCAGTCAAAATAAATGGGTGTCCTGGTATTCAGTACAGGTACCCAGAAGTTGTTTCATATTTAACAAGGTGATGTAGTGATTTATTAATCCTATGAAGAAAGAAATCATAATTCTGTGTTGTCTTTTATCTCTCTCCAAATGCACAAATACTCTAATTTCCTACAGTAGATTTATATATAGTCATACCATGTTCTGATTATGAAGATGTATACACACACCCATCTGAATAGGGATCTCAAGAAGTCTTACTTTTATTTTCCAGCATACAAGCAGGTTGGACTCTTCCATGGACTCTTTTCTTCCTCTTGTCAAGCCCTCTCTAAGCATCTGTCATTATTTCAACATCTGGAGAAGCAGATAAGCTGCTCCAATTGGAACATTGCAGTCAGCAACTTTCTCCAGGAAACTAAATTTGTCACTTCGGCAGAGCATACATCTTCTGCCAGCTTTTGACTTCCTATCCCCAGGCCAAACTGAAAAAAAAAAAAAAATCAGGCCTCCCAGTTTGCAAGGCTGCTGTGCTAGGAACTAATTCCACTTTGAGAAAAGAATGACAAAGGATGGAAAGATCATGATTAACTCAAATTAATTTCCAGAACAGCAGGACACCTATCTAAATATGATATAAAGATTTAATCTTCACCTGATGCCTCTCCAGCCATTAAACATGATTCCTTCCTAGAGAAATATTGAATGCTACTCTGCATTTTCCCCAGCAATTGCTTTTGCAGTGATTGTGCCTCTTTGATTTTTAGGAGAGGGCATATTTTCGGATTAACCAGGAAACTGAAAATTGCTAATTTAGAATGTGATATAAAATCAATCAATCATTCCTTATTCTAAAATTCCAATTGGGTGCTTTGGTGGAGCAATCATGCAGGAGCGGGCTGCAAGTATGTCCGTGCTTTAGGGATTGCACCACCAGTTCTCCTCCTATGGGGATTTGAACCAGAAGAATTCGCTGAGGCAATCCTACGCTGTCATATTTGCTCTCCAGGAGTCAGAATTTACTGAGCGACTCCCCGCAACAATACCTCTGGAGTGGAGCTTGAGACTGTGGGTGTCAACAAGGTCGCTGGTGAGTCAAGTCTTACTGACAACTCTAGTGTCAGGAAATCAGAAAAATGGTTATCACTGGGAGTAATTGGGAGCTTCTGGGGCATTTGGAAATATATGGAGATAAAAGAAGTAAAGGGAACCTAGTAGAGATGAACCAGGGATGTTATTAACCATGTTAAACTGCCCAGGACAAACCCTGCTTCCACGCCCCTTTGGCTAAGGCACCAGCCACAATAGCAATAGTGGGGAAGTTGACAAATTCTGATCTAAAGTAGCTCATCTTGAGGGACCACCTGAGTCATTGCTTCTTCTCCATGCAAGTCCCTGATTTCACAAGAGTAACCCAGAGTCATTGTTGCCGCCACTTTACTATAGCTGCCTAATTCTCCCCTCTGCCTATATCTCCATACACACGCCATATAGTTTATCTGCTCTTTTGTAGAGCATATCTACAAAACTACTAGTCCTTTCATTTGGGAACATTTTGAACACAAATACCATACTACTCTCGTATACACAAGCATCAAGTTTGTTGTTTTTGTTATTGCTACTGATTTTAGATCACACATTTATGTGATTTAAATATGATGTTTGAAAGAAACTGGTTCATTAAATTTTGCAAGCTTCAATTTATCAATCATAAACAAAAAACACAAAGCAAAAATATGTGATTTTTAATGAATTAACATGATGGAAGAATCTACTGCTTTGAAGTGTTGATAAAAATATAGGTAATCCGGGGGGCAGTGGGGCTATATATGCATATATATACATATATACTCATATATATATAGCTATCTCTATATATACACAATCTGACTATTCATAGGAATGTAATCTAGTGCACAGCTATTCAAAAAATAAATAGAGCTTTCTGAAATGCAAATATGTTTTTACTCATGACTGAGAGGTAGTAGTAGCCTTCAGCTGGTTGGTGAAGGGTTCAAATGAACCTATTTATTTAAGACAATAATTTTTATCCCTGGGTTCACAATGTAAATCATGGACTCAGAGGACTCAGTTGAGAAACTACATACCTCATACCTCATGTGCCATTTCTTTTCTTTTTAATGTAGAGAGAAAACCATGGAGCCATTAACATGTCTTATCATTTCTGGCTTTCCAAAAGCATTTCCTTATCTCATTATAGTTGTCTCAGATATATAGAAATATTACTTATAATTATACCTACTTGAAAATTACAATGACTGAAAGACATTCTCCTCCATCTTGTTATCTAATGCATGCATGAAAGCATACTTCTAGTCGATGATTCTACTAAAACATTTGATCATTTTATTTCAATATAGTTAGTTCTCTTTCAGATTCTGTTTTTATTTAAGATATTATTCTAACACTGATCTGTAGAATGCATAGGAGAATAAAAGTTAAAAATCAACATTCTTCTCTCTCAAGACCCCTCTTCAATCCTTCTCAACTTGAGCAATTCATATTTATGAGAACAATATTCCCTGACTATATTTATACTGTAGAGCTTTATTAGACTTATTTATCATTAAACATTTGTAAATCACTTGTGCAAACCTCACTCTGCACAAGACAATTGGAATATATAAAATACCATATCCATTTTTTATTGCTGCATAACAAATTAGTCTATATTTACTACCTTACACAGCAGCATTATAGTTCTGTAGATCAGAAGTACTTTGCACATCTTACTGAGCTGAAGTAAAAATCTCCTTTGGACACTTGAGGAGAAAATTTGTTTCTTGAATTTCATACCATTTACAGTGTCCAGGGAGTAAAATAAAGACATTCTTTTAGGATGCAATTGGTCTACAACATATGTCCTGATAAAAGGAGACTCGTGGCAAGCCTGCTTTCCTGGGTCTTGTTCATTCTGACACTAAGATATAAAAATAAATAGGGCATATCATTTTCTCCACAATCCACACTATGGTGTCCATTCCAACTCACAGGCACCCTTTCGAACAAAGTAGTGCTGCCCCTGAGTGTTTGGGAGGCTGTCCGTCTTCAAGGCCTCAGAAAGATTCTACGCTTCCCCACAGAGCAACTGAAAGTCTTGAGTTACCCACCTTGTAGTCAGCAACTCAACCAACAGGGCTCTTGTTTGAGCACTGTGCCTAGAAAGATCTTATAAGGACTAGAGATATGGGCTTCATTATCACATCATTATAATTAAGGGGGAGTGCCTGGGATCATATTTTAACCAATGGAAATTAAATTCACTTAAATGCATGTGAATACAATTCATATAGATCGTCAATAGGTATGGCTAATACAACCATGCTTAAATTTGCCTTCTAATATTTTTGTATTTCTTACTACTGATGGTTTAATGTATGTAAGGTTCCAAGCTTACATGCAACACATTGAAGCATTCCTGTAACAACCTCTCATTGGGTGATATGTTAGAGGCCATTTTGGCAGTCTTTATAGCCATCCATCTCATTGAGGGTCTTTCCTCCACCCCCGTGCCCACCCCCACCCCCACGCCCACCCCCACGCCCAACTGACATCTTCTACTTCACCATACATGATATCCCTTTCCAGAAACTGGCCCATCCCAGTAACACGTCCAAAGTATGGGGACAAAATGTCACCATTCTTGCTTCTGGGGAGCATTATGCTATATTAATTCAGTTCTACCCATCCACCCTTGTGAATCCTTTATTATTATTATTATTATTATTATTATTATTATTATTATTATTTCATGTCTTACACTATCCATTGTGTCCCTTCACCCACATTTCTTTATCTGTCCTCTTGGGGGTTGGAGCATGGAGGGGTGTTATGTAGCCAATCTTGTGATGTGTTTCCCTTTTCTCGCCCTTCCATCTCCCTGTCCAGCCTCCTACTCTCATTTTATCATTACTTTCACTACTGTTCCTAAGGGGTTTATCTTTCATGAATTCGCTGTCAAGAGCTCATATTTGTATCAATGTGTGTGCTCTGGTCTAGCCAGGTTTGTATGGAAGAACTGGGTCATGGTAGTGGGGGGAAGGAAATATTCAGGAACTAGAGGAATGATGTGTTATTCGTCAGTTCTACCTTACCTATTTTAACAGCAAACGTGTGTTAGCTGCACAATAAAGTTAATATAAGCAATGTCTAAATATACACTAAAAATACTAAAATACACTAAAAAACCGTTAAATTGTCAAATGCTGTGATACACAAGTAAATATATATTTGCCAAATTTTATATATAATGTACATATTTATGACATTCACATATGTATACATATTTATGAATTTTAAAAAGAAAACACCTAGCTTGTTATAAAAAAATCACTGGTTATTTTCAATCAACATTTTTGATCAACAATAGTAACCATCTCTAGATTGAAAATGGTAAATATTACTAAGAGTTTGCTATCCAAGAATTTGTTTTATAGCATATGTAAACAATGAGACACACCTCAATAACAAAAAAGGGCTATTAGGTATATTTTAAGCTAAATACAAGATTCTATGATTGACGCTTTTCGCTGGATCAGTTTGAAAAATTATCCTATGGGTACTGTAAATCATTCTGAAATATTTTCTCATTGGTTTAGTATTTTTCGACTTGTAGGACACTCCTAGAGGCAGAGCTCAGTGTCTAACTTTTTTCTGATTTTTCCTTACAGTACATTTAGAATTATATTACAAGTGTATTAGAAGTGCCAGGTATCTACTTTACAGATAAGCAAGCTGAAAAGCAATGAGGTGAACTGACATTTTTTCTTGATGAGAAACCTATATTCTGGCAGGGAAGGGCTGAAATACTATTCTAGCTCAATAAACATTCTTTTTGAAGACTTATTTCCCTTATTTCAAAAAGAGATTTTTTATAAAAAGGAGATATCAATACAGAAAAATACAAAATGTTTCATAATAGCTATATATTTATATGTGTAGTTTATTTCTTAGAAGATATATATTTTAAATTCTTGGAATATATAATAGAACACCAAAAAAGTACATGTTTAAAATAAGGGTTTCATTAATAGCTCATTGATTCCTTTTTATTTATCAAGCTATTCTAAAGATCAAAAGGGGAAAATGCTAGGAGTCTGAGCTGAATAAAGTCTGTTGCAATACATCCTTTGTGTTTTAGTAAGTTAATTTTTTAAATCAAATATATATATATATATATATACATATATATATATAAATAATTTTTTTTAATCAAATATCCTGTTGGATTTTACCTACCACCGACATATGAATATTGGAGAAAACTGTTAAAGAGATTTTGAAAAAAAACAAACACAACTATGGTAGCCAGATTATTTTATGTCAACACTACCTTTCTGACTAGGGGTGGAGGCAAACCTGTTAATCAGGTTGACACAGTCTGATGCTGTGTCCTCGAGGGTATGGCCTTCTCATAAGTGGGGACTGTGGAACCCACACTTTGCATTTCTCCCCTTCCACCCTCCTGAGAACTGCTGAAGCCCTTCCATGTTCCCACTAACTTTGAACAAAACTCAGCACCCACAGCTGGTGATCTTTGCATGGTGCATCATTGCATGTGGCTGTGTGAGTCTGTAGAGGGACTTGTGGGCATTAGTTGTGTTGGAATGGACCGGGATGCTTTTTTATTTATAACTACTTAATATAAAACCCCTTATCACACATCTATGAGGAGCTCTGGTGGTATAGTGATTATGAGTTGGGCTGTGATCCACTCGTGGGCCGTTCGAAACCACCTGAAGTTTCTCAGGAGAAAGACGGAGCTTTCTATTCCACTAACCAGTTAGCAGTACCAGAAAGTCAGAGGGAGGTTGCACTGAGTCAGAATGGACAGAATGGCAGTGAGTCTGGGTTTTTTCTGTATGTGTGTATATATATATATATTGGAAACACATCCAATGACATTCATATATATATATATGAATGTCATTGGATGTGTTTCTGGGGTCCCCCAAATTTTAAACAGGGGGCCAGTTCTCTGTCCCTCAGACCATTGGAGAGATGGACTATAAAAAACACACACACACAACAACTATGAACAAATTCACTGCAAGCCTGGGATCAGTTAGCTGCTAAGCTGGACAACAGCGGTGGCAAAAACACCAGGCAGGCCCGATAGATATCCTTGACAGATCGCATTTAGCCAGTGGGCCATAGTTTGAGGACCCCTGTCTAGGCAACCTCGCCTAACATAAGGACTTAAAAGTAAATAGAGCACAGTAAGCATCTGAGTATATGCTGTAGCTGAAATGACAGATTTCACAATGAAACAGATATGTGAGTGGCAGAAAAATCCAATACGTTTTGAAAAATAAAGACTAATCCTAGACAATGTCCAATAATAAGATATATGGTTTGTATCGTACTAAATAACATAAGCATTTCATATAATAATTTAACTACAATTAAATTCTGTAAGGTCTAATGCTTATCAATTTAGGTGTAGCAGGGGGGTATTCTGACTCACAGCTGTCCAAAATGACAGATTAGAAGAGTGCCTTGGGGTTTCTTTGGCTTTCAGCTTTACCAGCTGAAACCCTGGGTGCCCATGTTTATGAGTTGGGTCTGTAAAGTCAGCACCCGCAGCTCTGGGATTCTCCTCGGGCTTGCTGAGCAGTTCATCCAGGGCCTTGTCATGAGTGAGCATCGATCTATGACACTGAGTTTGGTTGTAATCTTTTTCAGATCACTATGCTGTATATTTCCTTCTGAAGAGTGGCTGATGGATTTGAAACCTTCCATTGTCAGCCAAGCATCTAACCATTGTCCCAGCAAGTGACAAACCGAACCCAACGTCAATCCACAGTAACCCTACAGGACACAGGGAAGCAACACCTCTGGTTTTGAAAACTTTACAGAAGCCAGCTGACTCATTTTTCTTTCCAGCTCTCAGGCTAGTAGGTTCCCATTGTCAACTTTTGAAGAGAAGCTGAACTCTTAACCACTGTACCCTCAAGAGCCGCTTCCTTTTCACTGAGAGAGCAAAAATTAGTTTGCTCAGTCCATATCATTCCATGATATGATCATAACAACCAATGGAACTAATTATTTTTTATGAAGTAGACACTATTGTCATGCACATAATAAAGACATATATATTTACTGAAAGACAGAATAAAAAAGAAGTAGTCACACATTGGTTACAATCCTGCTCAATTGTGAAATTTAAAAGTTTGAATGTTAAAAATGATCCACTTAAAATCATATTTGTTGATGTACATGAAAAAAAAACCAAGGCCCCATAAGTGAGTATTTGAAATGATTATCCACTATGGTCCCATGGGGGAAAGAATGATATCCAGAATACAAATATGCTTGTCTGACTTCCATACAGAATGGTCTGATAGATATATATTATTGATCCATTTACATTTTCTACCCCCTCGTGCTAAGCCTAGACCCAACACTAAACCTGAGTTCAGGTTTCCTTGAACAAGTCTCATCCTGTGCAATTTTGTGCACCTGGATTGCAAAGAGATTATGTGATGGAAAAGAAGACATACTGAGCTTACATCTACAGACATGTATAATTGTACACCCCTTATCATTTTAATTATTGAGGTTGTACCTTTAAAATACATCTGTGTTTACATTCACTCTTATTTGATGTCAACATTTCAGAACCATAAGTACCAAGAAATTTAACTGATGGAAGACTTCTTGTTTTCTAATTTATTACTATACTTAAAGAAGATGATGATCCAACAGCATTTAGTTAAACAAACCATGAATGAGTCTTCTAGCAAGTTATCTTCACTTGTCAGGTAAATAGTGCTAAAGAAAATTAGGGGCATATAAATACAAAATATGTGAGGCAGGTACATGTATTGTCTACATTATTGAATAGTGGTCTATCTGGCAGGATAGCAACAACTATTCTGAAAATTATAATTGGTCAGCATATTTGAGTGTGTGTGTGTGTGTGTATTAAACCAGGGAGATTCAGTTTATAGGACAGTTATTTCTTGGGGACCACAGGTAAAAGTGAAAAATAAAATAAAATGCTAGTTTAAAAAAATAGGATTTCAAAAACAGTTCATGACTTTCAATGGAAAACAACACTTTCACTATGGCTGGAATCTTCCTTTTTTTCTTACTGCCTTTCAACCAGCAAAAAGGATCTGTAAAAGATCCTTGGAACTGAGAGTAAGTTGCACTAATGAGTCTCCTGATGCTGGCCAGTGATGGGCACGGCAGAAGTCCATCAATAAAACATTAAGATAAAGCACCAGGGCCCTTAAGGTAGCAGTCAAATCTCATCCCAGGGACTTGCATTTTGTGTCAATTAAAGAACAGACTTCAAGAGATGAGATTCACTTTGCTGGGGCTTGTACAACACCTCCGGCAAACATTAGCACAACAATCACTGTCATAATTTCTGTGACTCGCCAGTTGGTGCACAATGTCCATCGCTCTCATTTTTCACTGGTGTTCAGCTGTTCTAATTTATTGCCCACGACCTGCAGTTAAGTCGCAATTGAGCTTGCTGGCGAGGGAAACAGGGTAAAAGACAGCTTCCTAAACATAAATATCTCCCTCTCTCTGTTTATAAATAAACCTATCAAATTTGTTGTTGTTGTTGTTGTTTTGTTCCCTTTGCTTCCATCTGAAAAGTTTCAAGGCAACTCTGGAGGGGGAAGTAAAGACTGTCTTGTTTATTAAATGAATGCTTCTGCAAATAAATTTGAATTCTGGGTGCCTTTCAGGAGGGCATCTCTTTCTCAGGCGAGTGGTTGTTGAATCGTAGGAAAGTCCCAGTGATAGGAGTGGTAGGAACACAGTCACCCTCTGTTTATTTGTTCCAGCAGCAAATGGTTCCACCTATAAACACTCAGATCAGACATGCAGTGAACATCTATAAGTGTCTGCACTTCTTATCCCACCTATAGTAGCGGGAAGGTTTGAGCTTAGGTTTTAAAATAGTCTTTCTCTGGATGAAGATGCAGTAAGATTCGTGAAACTCAATGCTTTTCCTTTGGGTGGATCACAGTGAGATTCATAAAACCCTATGCTTTTCCTTTGGGGGGATCTCAGTCACTTGATTTGCCTTGCACTGCCATTTCTCAGTCTTCAAAGAATAAACAAATCTATTTCCCTTTGTATAACTGACTTCATCATTAAAAAAAGCTTTGAATATTCAAGTACATAGAGTTTGTCTTGCCTGTCACATTGGTTTACAAAGTCATTTACTTGCATTTACTAAGGTACTGAAGTGACACCTTGATTAAATAAACAGAAAAGTGACAAAGCAATCCAACCTATTTAATTTCCCAAAGAGAACAGGTGCAGGTATTTTGGAAAGTATCCCTCTCTGCCCAGCATCCCCCCGAATCCACCGCGCCTCACCCCTCCCCCCCAATGTATCACAGTTAAATCTTTTTCTGTGCTAAGATTCAGCCTCAGCCCATTCCCCAGAGACATGGCACTGCCAGGAGCAACCTCTCACTGACAATAGGTCTCTTACCTCTGACACTTCCCCAGGCCCTGTCACCACTAGCGAGAACTCCCTTGCTCCTATGTGCTCTTCACCCCCTCTCCCCCTTATATCTGCTGCCTGATTACTCCACATTCAAGTCATTTTGGAACTTGGACTAGGGAGCAAACCACACAGTGTCCTTATTGCCGTCTCTGCTTCCTTTACAAATCACTTCATAAGCCTTTCACATAAGCACTGGAGAGTCCGAGTGATTTGCTTGCATCTATTAAAGGTTCCATGAAAAGCTCACAGGCTCAAAAAATCTGTCTCAGGAGTTGGGCCAGAGTGCTCCTTAGGGGAAGGGGTGACGAGACTTCCTCACACAGACTTTGGGTATGGTATCAGGAGACACTGGGCCCTGAAGAAGGACATCATGCTTGGCAAAGTAGAAGGGCAGTGCAAAAGAGAAAGCCTGGAGACAAGATTGATTGATTGTGGCCCAGTGGCGGCAACAGTGGGTTCAAACGTAGGAATCATTTTGAGGATGGTCCAAATTCAGGCACTGTTTTCTTCCGCTGAACACAGGATTACTATGGGTCGGAACTCACTCAATCATGCCTAAAAACAGTGACAACTCATTATCTGGGGCCAGAATGAAGCTTATAAAGCACAGCTTCCTCATTTCCAAGTTAGTATATCTTTAAATACATTTTTCCACATGGTTGGAATCCGGAAGAAAATGCTCAGATGTTTGTTTGTGTTGTGAGCGAATTAGAGACTTGCTGTGTGCAGAGACACTAGTATAGGCAGGTTACTCATTTTAGACCCAATACAGATTCCCTACAAACATGGATAGGAGTCCTCATCCACTACAATGGAAGCACCAACTATTGTTAAATTCCCTTTGATTTTTGGCAACCCTATGGATGTCTGAGTAGATCGATGATTTAAAGCATTTTCCATGGCTGATTTTTCAGAAATAGACAGCCAGAGAGATGTCTTCTAAGATGACTCTGGGTGGACACAAATCTCCAAATAGCCAATTAACATACTGTGCTGATGACTGAAAGGTCAGAGAGTTGAGTTTTCCCCAAGGTGACTCTGAAGACAGATGCCATTATTTCCTTCTCAATAATGAACTGTTAAGAATCTAACAGAATATAGTCTATTTGACATACATGTGCTACCACGAGTCAATTCTGTAACCACTGGTGCCTGCAGTGCAAGAGCAGAAGCAATCATCCCGTTCAGCATCCTCTACAAATACAAATGCCATGGCTGTTAGTGTAATTCTGACTCATAGACAAACTTTAAAGTATTCCTGAGACTGTACATCTCTGGCGAGCAAGTAGTCACATTTTTCTCTCAGGGAGCAGCTGGTAGGTTTCAAGGGCCAGTCTTGTGGTTAACTCTTCAGTGCTACCTGGCAGCACCACCCCACCCAAACTCACCTCACAGCTACTGAGTCAGCTCCAACAGGTGGCAACCAGTTGGTCCGTGTGGGACTGGTGCTGTGGATTTCTGGGGCTATCTCTCTGCAGTGGAGCATATAGTTTTCTTTTTCACCCAGAGAGGATGGTGGTTTTAACCTTGTGGCTAGCAGCCTAACATGTCATTCACTATGCCATCAGAGCTCCCAGACAGCACTGCCAATGCTCTTTAAAGGTTTATAGATGATTACCCCAGGCCATATATTCAAAGAACCCATGCACTGATTACTTATGGTGGGCTAAGCATAGAATAGTATATCGATTATATGGAATACAGTAATATTTCATTATCAAACATGTTTCAGGAACCAGATCACCTTCAGGATCAGATTGCCTCCTCTGCTTTGCTGAGAACACCCTTCTGAACAAAGTTGAAAGCATTCCTCTGTCCATGGCACCTTTTGTCTAATGGAAGGAAAGCAAATTTAAAATTATACTTCTGAGTAAATGTGTAATTACCAGCTAGAAATTGAGAAGTTAAGAAGTAACTTCAAGTGAAATGGCATAGCAACGGGAAAAGTTTAGGGGATATTCAATGATCAAAGCCTTGAAACAATCTGAGGAAAGACAGTTACAAGAAAGCCTAAAATGTAAATAAAAGTTTACCAGGTCAGAACATTACCATGATGAAAAATCAGTCCATGCAGAGAGGGGCCAGGATAAAGATCTTTGAGTGACAAGGAAGGGCAGTATAACTGAAGTGAATCAATATAACTTGAGTGTTCTGAAAGAGTGTTACATATTAGAAGCCACAAAGGCCAGGCATTGTCTTATTTTGTACCCAGGAGTGCCATGCTATCGCCCTGGATTCCTACTAGATAAACACATGCTCCATGTAGATGGCATAGACTAACAGTCTATCAAACTGTTAGAAGTATGGATCTCAGAGGCACTTTACATATTGCACATTTCCATAAACTACACACATCAATTTGAGTCTCTCCTTGGAAACTCCCATTGACAGTGTGTTGTAGAAACCATTGGCAGACACTGCCAGCTAAGTAGAGCTAGCAAATTAAACTACATTATATCAAAACATGATGCTCTCAGCCTGCTCACAATGCCTGATCATCAAACAGTTTGCAGTGAGCATGTATTTTGCAAGTTTCACTATCTCAATCTGGATTTGCCCTGAAAGCTTCCTCAGGCTCTGTCTACACTGTCAAATGGGGAGTTGAGCGATCAACACGGGAAAGGCATTGATGGCGACAGTTCAGGTCAAATGAGTCCTCTTTTCCCAGAATTCACTCTATAATAGCCTCGTGCCTCCGCTTCAATTTGACTGCATAAACAGAGCCTTAGGGTAACTGGGAGTCTAGCAGATACTCTAAACGTGTCTCAAATAATATTACAGATTTTAAGGTCTTGTCTACAAAGCGTGTGTGACCCATAACATGTCAGTGCTGAAAGAGAGTAGAGTCTGGGCTCTGACTTCCTTTGGCTATATTTGAATAAATGGAGACTTCCAGGTCATTAGTGTTACTTCAAGAAGACTTGCAACAATTAAACACTTAGCTAACCAAAAGTTGGTGGTGGAAACCCACCCAGCCATTCCATGAGAGACAGGTCTGGCAATCTGCTTTGGTAAGTGCTGCAGCTCATTCACATGGGGCCAGTACGTGTTACAACTCTCTGGCTGGCACCCAAACACCTCAACAGCAGTGCCATAGCAGAGTGCCAAAGGAAAACACCCTCATAGTTAGAACAAAACTGAAATACAGGTGTCTGCCTCCTCTCCTAGTTTGGACGCTTGTCCCTATGAACCAGTGCCCTAATTGTGATCCATTCATCCTAACAACTGTTTAACAAATACCTCGTCTCTGTTAGCAGCCCTGGTGGCAGAGTGGTTATGTGTTGGGAAACTCTACAATGTCAGCAGTTTGAAACCATCAGCCTTCTGCTGAAGACAAGATTTACAGTCTTGGAATTCTGCAAGGGTAGTTCTACCTGCCCTGTTGGATTGCTGTGAGTCATAAATTATAACTGAGTTCATGGTGGTGAGTTTGTCTTAAGCATCTGTTATACTATGAAAGAAGCCTGCCAGAAAATCATCCACAGCTAACCAGAGCTAGGGATTCTGCCCAGATATTTATATGTATGCAATTCCATTTTCATTTCCATGCTAGGTATAAAAAGGAGATAGAATTAACTCTCTTCTATGCATGAAGAAGCTGAAGATGTAAAGTTTAACCACAGTCTCTCAATGTCACACAACTACTGGATGGGAGGGAGAATTCGTCTCCAATCTGAAGACTTAAACACTATGTTATTTTTTCCACAAGGCAGGTTATGAGATTGCAAATATTCAACTTTTAATCATTTAATTTAAATATTGGGGAATTCCTCTTATGTGTCTGATACTGTACTTGTTATAAGGATGTTGTAAAAAGTAAAACATACACATTTTTCTATTTACCATCCTTCAAGTTTCCTAGGTGGCATCAAACTTTAGTCTAAATGACTAACCCCGCAATACAGTAGAAAATGGCTGTCAATCTGCATCCATGATGACCATCACCCCCCCAAATGAAACCTCATGGTTTTGTTTTGTAACACATAGGGTTACCATAATTCAGAATTGAGTTGTAGGAAATTATTTTGGTGTTTTTTGCATCTACTTTATAATCCAGTCTCAACCGTGCTGCCTTCAAATTGATCCCAATTCAAACCATCTCTGTAGCACAGGTTATTTTTGCCCTGTGAATTCCAGAGATTTTCATAAGAGTGAAATGCCTCCTTTTTCTCCTGCACAGCACTGGTGATTCCAAACTGCTTAAGACTTACAAAAAACATACTCAGACATACCCAAATACAGTCTTTCCCTGAGTTATGAGCAAGTGCTGTTCTTAGCTATGTCTAAGTATTCCAGTGGGATTAGTGGGAGAGTCAGAATAGATGCTTAAGTGTTCTTATTTCTCCTTCCTTGAGTGTAAGGAAAAGGATCCCTGGTAAGGCTGTAGGATAAACGTTGGGCTGCTAACTGCAAGATGGTGAGTTAGACCCTTTTAGCTCCTCTATGGAGGAAAGATGAGTCTGCCTGCACCTATAACGATTGACAGTCTTGGAAATCCCATTTTGGAGTAAAAATCCACTAGACAACAAAGAGTTTGGGTGTAGACTTAATTCAGGAAAAGATGCAAAACCTTATCAATGATTTAAAAACTAGCTGTGCAATAAATGAAGGCGGCTATAATATTTCATTTTAAAGTAGGAGTTAGTTCAGTCTGTTCAAAGTGAGAGAAATCAACACAGAGGCAAGTAGGAGGAGAGGAAACAAGAAACTGTTCTCAAAAGAAGTGGGAGCATTCTGAAGCAATCTAATAACAGCTTGTACTACAGTGTCACGGGAAAGAGCCTAGTAGACATACAGAGAAGGGATGCTCAGAGTGATGGCAGGGCACCAAACAATATATGATAAAATGGGGTGGAAGGGGAAGTTAACTATATCACAGACATACAAGCATACAAGTCACTTTAGAATGAAGACATATTCTGACTATTTAAAAAATATGGAGTTTTTCGTGGCTACTGAAATGTTTAATCATGAAGTATAACGGTCATGTTTCTGATTTAAGAAGAACACTGCAATCGCTCTCTAGGCAAGAAATAAGAGTGCAACCATTTCATTGACACATTAATATATTGTTCCACTGGAATACAAAGAGAGAACGAGTCTATATGGTAAATAGTACAGAAACTCTGCCTTAAAGAACTGATTATGGCAACTGTGGAGAAAGAAGACAATGAAAATGGGCATCTTTTTAGAGAAGTAAAACAGCACAACAAAGTACCTGCCATCTAGTCAATGCTACTGCATAGTGATTCCAGAGTTGTTAGTTGACTTGCAGTCACTTCTGACTCATAATGATACTCGGGACAACAGAATGCAAGGTTGTTCACTTCTGAATCACCCTCACAATTGTTTTTATGTCTGAGTCCACTTTTACGGCCACTGTTTCAACCCATTGTGTCAAGGGCCTCGCTCTTTTTTGCTGTCCCAAAGCATGATATCCTTCGCCAAGGGCTAGTCTCTCTTGACAACGTGCTCACACTATGAGAAGCAGAGTTTCACCTTCCTTGCCTTGAGGAAGCATTCTGGCTGTACTTCTTCCCAAGGTAGATTTGTTGGTTCTTTTGGCAGGCCCCAGTAACCTCAATATTCTTTGCTCACAACATAATATGAATGCATTACTTTTTCTCCATTCTTCATTATTTGATTTCCAACTTTCACATGCATATGACATCAATGAAATACCATGCCTGGGCCCATGTGCATCTTACCTCTCAAAGTAACATCCTCGTATTACACCACTTCCAAGAGGTTATATACAGATTTACCCAATGCAATGATGCATCATTTTTTGTCTTTTGTCTGCTGCTTTACTGAGCACTAATTGTGGATCCAAGCAAGATAAGACCCTTGACAACTTCAATCTTTTCTCCATTTAACATATATTCGTGCACTTGTGACAATTTTTTTTTAAAATTGAGTTGCAATCCTTACAGAAGGCGACAATTCTTAATTTTATTCAACAAATGCTTCAATTCCTCTTCACTTTCAGCAAAGTTGTATCATCCAGACTATTGTAGATTGTTAATAAGCCTCCCTTCAATTCTGAGGCCTCGATTTTCTTCACATAAACTAGCTTCTTTGAATATTTGTCAAACACACAAATTGATAAATGCAGTGAGAGGATATAATTCTGGGACATGCCGTTTCACTATTTTTGAAAACTTCAATGTCTGAGACTGTAAATCTTTAAAGCAGGAGAAAGTCTCATCTTTCTTCTGCAAAAGTGCTGTTGGGTTTGAAGTGCTGTCCTAATAACCTTAGAGCTTAGTATGCTCTTTTTTTAGGAGAGAGTAAATAGAAAGGGAGAGATTTTCTTAAAAATACATTTCAGCTTAACACCAGAATCATTGTTTGTCCACAGTGAGAGTCAATGAGAGCATCAGCACTCAATGGCTTAGTCAATCAATCCTCTGTCCCTGACAACAGTTAAGGATACACAGCATCCTTCAAGATTCCAGCATGTGGTACAACTGTCTTCCCAACTTAAGGGACAAACTGAACAAGATGGCCTCCAGCAAATTTATTCACTTGCTAAATTAGTTCACTTCATTTACAATACTAATTTAAAAAACCACTACTAGAGATGAAGTAACTTATGTGTGTTTATGTGTGTGAATCACCTGGAGTTGATAAAGCCTATTAACAAGTAGTATCCAACCTTCATAAAACTTGAATGGATTCTTACGCACAAAAGCCATTTACCTTGCTGCCTTTCTGAAGCCGAGGGCAGAATTTTCTACAACCTGTGAGGACAGTTTCCATTAATGATATAGCTATGTCCTTTGATGACCACATTTTATCTGAGATAATGCAAAGCTGTGATGAATAATTATATTACCACTTTTTTTTGTTTTTAGCACTTTACATATTTTAACAGGTTTCTGCATTAATTTATTACTTTTCAATCAATTTACTGGGGGCTCATACAAGGTTTAGCACAATTCCTACATCCATGCATCCAAGTATACCTGCTGCCATCATCATTCTCAAAACATTTGCTTTCTACTTGAGCCTTTGACATTAACTCCTCATTTATCCCTCCCCGTCCATTTCCCCTCCATCATGAACCTTTGATACTTTAAAATTATTATTTTTGTGATATCTTACATATAGCCACTTTAAAAAATTTAGAGTCCAAGGAAATATTTTCTCTTACAGTTTTAGTTCCATTCTGTTTATCTTATATTTGGTCAATTCATTGCTTCCTTATTCCTTTCTTACTCTAATTCCTGATTTCACTTCCATCATGTTGCTGATAGGGTGATTTGCCTGAAACATGAGATATCTTCATGCCATGCTCATAGGAACAAAATCTACACAGTTGCCAGTGTGGACAATATAAGGTTTGTATAGTCTAATCTTGATCCAAATTAGTCTTTATGAATTTGACATAGATTATCCAATCATCTCATTATGTTTCCCAGATGCTATTTGACTTGCTCTTATAATTAATATATAGGTTGTATATCTGTTATATATGTAATATATTTCATATATATAGGTTATGTATAATAGGTTATATATTAGTTATATGTAGTATTAGTTATATATATTAGCTAGAAGAGCAAGTCAAATAGAAGTAGGGAGAGAGTTCAAGTAAATAGTCTTAGCTATGGAAAAAGAGGAAGGCCGTCAATAATATGGCTTGACACTGTAGCTTCAATGATGGGCGCAAACATGAGGAGGATGGCACCAGACCAGGAGGGGTTTCCTTCTGTTGTACATCGAGTCACTATGAGTCAGAACTGACTCAATGATCCTTAACAGCATGAACAGCATAGAAACATCTTTGACTGTTCTTTGAGATGCTCATGGGAACCAAGCATTTTAATAAGCACTTTACATATCTGGCTTTCCTACATTTGTTCCTATGTTCAGTGTGTATTACTGAAAGGCTAATCCTGGGAACTCAGCAAAGAGCTTTCCATGGTGCAAAGGATAAAAATGAAGGATGTTCCCCTTTCATATAACTTATATTGAGTAAATAGCTCTGGTCATAACAATGCATTTTAAAAAAATACCCCTATTACCAATTACCCATTCCCTTCCCTTGACCCCCTTTTTTTAATCCTAAAAGTTTACATAGTATTCTGTAAGCATACCTGAAATAAATATCTAATCCAAAACTATTCTTCATACATGCCCAAATGAAAAACCATTGACTAAAATAAAAAGTACGAGTTAATGTATCAGCTGAGGGCAGTTCTAGCTTGCAGAATCATGAGTAGTTAACCTGATTTGATTCCTTAACCTACCTTGTCAATATGCCAATTGGACTATACTTTGCAGCTTCACTTCTGCTGTCCGCTTTCATTTTAATGTCGCGCCATCGATGTGTCTTTTCAGGTAGAGATCATCCCTTTCTTAATATATTCAGGTGGCTTAGAGGATTTTTCACTCAGGGCAAGGCAAGGAGTACAGAGTGGGGAAGTTTCTGGGTTGAAGAACAAAGTCTAAGGGAACCCCCTGGTGAGATTGTCAAAGACAGACTGTGGGGACGGGTCAGAAGGTGTCACATGTTATCCAAAAGGAAGAAGAGTGATTGGCAAGGTCAAGCTATTTGCGGAGATAGCATTTGAGCCCTGTTCAACTGAAACTTGAAAGCTTAGATAAGTCAAAGGGTTGCGGGTGGGAGGACAGGAGGGCGGGCCCCAAGCTTTTCCTTAGGAGAAACTTTATAAGTAAAGGAATCGCCTGTATTGGAGGGATGCTTTATAGAAAAGAGCTTCAAAAAGTTCATGAAGAGATTCCATTATCTTTTAGTCCTATTTTTTCAGGAGCGTTTTGAAACCCTTTCAATCAGAAGGACAATCTCCTGTGTAATCCTTAGACAATCTTAAAAACAATTATGTTTTCATTGTCAACAAAAGGATTAGTGGCTAGTATGTGTGCAGAAGTGTAGTGAAGGTAATATATTTTCAAAATATTCAAAGGGAGTATGATTGCATAATAGTGAAAATTACTGTTTAAGTACCCATTGGGTTCCTGTTTCAAATGGGGGAATCTGAATCAAACTAGAAAATTTATGAAAGCAACTTTGCTGGCCAGTCCCCATGCCCCAGAGGATCTATGGATTTGGGGCCTAGAAAGCTCTTGCCTTTGACCTCAGGCTAATTATATGTGTTAAGTTATTGATGACAATGCTTGCTGATAAGAGTGACCATTTAATTTCAAACAGCCTTTAATATCAGTGAATAATATTATTTAACCTATACATCATACTAGTTTTCTATAGTGCAGTTGATTTTTATATTCCAAAGTATCAAAATATTGTTAGGAGTTATGCTGCTACCCACAGGTCAGCAGCTCAAACCCACCCTCAGATCCAGGGGAGAAAGACAAGGATTTCTACTCCTGCAAAGAACTAGTCTCAGAAATCTGCAAAGGCAGCGCTGCTCTGTCTTAAAGGACTGCAATAGAATTGACTCAATGGCAATGAATTTTGAATTAAAAAGTATAAATAACACAACATTTGTTAAGTCGCCATCTTTCATATGGGAAAATTTATTATGCAGAAATGGAATTTGAAGTCAGACTATATAAACCCAATTTCCCTCTATAGCTTCAAAACAAGGAATACCATGGTTTTAAGCTCAGGTACTATGACTGCAGAGCACAAAATCATACATTCAATTATGTCATCCTACAGTTGCATTTTACCTGGACTTCCCTGGGTGCGTTAGAATGAAGGCTTAATTTAATCCTATCATTTCTGGCAAATGGTAGAATAGAAAATATCTAGAACCACATTGCCAGGGTTTGACTCTTGACAACAAGACTTATTCACCAGGCCATCTTGATTGTGGAATTCAGGCTTTTCCGTGGTTTATTTAGTCATCAGCTCAAGGGGTTAAAAATAGGAATACTCTGGAAGAGTCTCTGTTTTGAATAAGATGATGCATATTAGACAGAGCAGGACTTAACAACTACAATACTCTTGGTTATCACTACTATTACTCTTGGTGTCACTAGCAAGAGAGCTACTATTATTATCACCACCACAAGGATCACTTTATGAGCTCACGCTTCATCAGTCAGCAAGAGTTCTTTCATTGTTAATATAGGTATTTGTATCTACTGTGCTATTTTTACAGACTTTCTATGGAGGTGAAACTAAATTATGGATAAACATTATTTCTATGTACTGTGACTCTACATGAACAAAATGACTACAAATGACTGTTTTATTGATAGATCATTTTTCTCATTTTTTGGGCCTCAAGAATATGCATACTTGGGAATTTGAAGACATTATTGCATCAGTTCAAGTTCAAGAAAAAGAAGAAGACCCTTAAAATGAACTAATTGATTCAAGACACTTTTGTTCTGACACTTTCATACTTAAGAGAAAAAGTATAAGTTCAGGATTTCCTGATCCCATAGTCCAGGCTCAATGAGTTAACAAACAAGGTAAGTAATTCATCTTAGAAAATAGTCACAGCATTTCATCAGTGATGAAAAAATAGTATAGAAATATAGGACTTGTAGCCAAAAAACCAAAAGACCTATACAAGGAAAACTACAAAACCCTACTAGAGGAAACCAAAAGCAACCTCTAAAAATGGAGGAATATCCTATGCTCATGGATTGGGAAACTCAATATAGTAAAAATGTCTATCCTACTCCAGGTGCTTAATAAGTTTATGCTATCAGGACACAAATAACAACAACCTTCTTAAGAGAACTGGAAAAACTCACTACCAAATTCATACAGAGTGGGAAGAAACCCAGAATTATCAGAGCTCTCCTCAAGAAGAAGGACACAGTCAGAGAGCTCACTTTACCTAACTTTCGCACCTACTACAAAGCCACATGGTGGTCAAAACAGCATGGTAATGACAGGTGGATGGAAAAGAATAGAAAACCCAGAAATAAAACCATTAGCAAATAGACAGCTGATTTTCCACAAGGACCCCAAAGACATCAATTAGGAAAGTTGGATATATACCCAGAAGAGGTAAGAAATAAACCACAGCCAGTGGTATGCACACCAATATTTATTGCAGCATAATTCACAATCACAAGAGTACCTAATTACAAGGATCTACACATAACCTTCTGTCTGGAGACAGACATTAGAGGAGTGAGCAAGAGGAGATGTCAGACAGTATAAGATATGACAAAATAATAATAATAATAACTTACAAATTATTATGGGTTGGTGGGGAGGAGGGAGCGGGGAGTAAGGGGAAAGGATGAAAAATTGATATCAAGGACTTGAGTGGAAAAGCAGGTATTTGGAGAATGACGATGGCAGTAGGCATGTGAAGACATTTGGCATGGTACATGCCTGTATGTATTGTGATGCAAGCTCCCAGTAAAATGATTAAAAGAATAAACACCTTGAAAGGTTGATTAGAGACAGATACAGGTTATATTGCTCTACAGGTAAGTAGAATTTTGAACTCTTTCCAAATGCTATATTATGAAAATTACTTTGACCTTACTTTGAATGTTAAGATACTCCAAGGAGAAGATACCTGAAGGCCCAGGACTCTGTATCTCAATTTCATTCTACTGTCTTGTTTCCCCTTTCTATCATCATAAGAATGATAGAAATGAATGATGTTTTAGTCATAAGAAACAAAGAAGTATCCAACATTTAATTTTTGTTTTATGAATTATTTTTATTTGCAGTATCTCTATAGTCTATTATTTTAAATTTAGGTGCACCTACATCCAGCCCCGCTTTCACATAGGCCATTTTATGACAGACTCTTCATAGGGCACCTTAATACCTTCATGATATTCTATTTTAAAACTGGACAATATTTTACTTTCCCATTTCCTTTGTGTTGTATCAAAGTTAAAAATGGAAGTACCCAACAATTAAAGCTTGCTTTCTAAGCATTTTATATACTATGATCATTAGAACACAATGTGCTCTTACTATGTATGACTTAATGTCTTCTTCATGTGGTCAGACTTCTTTCTATGACTTCAGCATTCATTTGACTGTAGGATCTAAAAAAGTCATGATAACATAAAGAAGCATAATAAGGCAAAGATGAGCATGGTTAGTGATGGAGAAGTCCAACCTCAAGCTCAGGGATATGATATGGAAAGAATGAGAGCTATTTTACTGCTGCTGTTGGGTATCCTCCTTTAGAGCAGACCTCCTTGGTAAACTCATCATGGTAATGATTGTCCAGTATTCCTCCCCTGACATGGCAATATGAGTTAAACTCTATAACTTCTCTAGTAGCCAATTAGAACATTTCTGTTAACATTCTTTTCAAAATCCCATTAAACAAACATCTGAAAATATGAAACCTACCAAAAACAAAGACACAAATATTCAAAACCCACTCCTCTCAAGTCAATTGTGCAGAGGAACCCTGGTGGTATACTGGTTATGCATTTGGCTACCCATCTCAAAGTCAGTAGTTTGAAACCACCAGTAGGAGTTCTACTCCTGTAAAGATTTACAATGGGGCAGTTCTACTCTGTCATCTAGAATATGTGTGCATCACAATCAATTTGATGGCACTGAATTTGAGCTTACTGATTCTATAAGAAAAAGTCAGACTCTACATTTTAGCATGCTGGAGTCAATATAATCTTTATGGGTACAGAGAGCCTCTTCTTTTTCCTATGGAGCAGCTGGTGACCTTAAACAACAGCTTGTGAGCAGCCTGATGTTTAAGTCATAGGGACAGAAGGGCATCTTCTAAAACACACCATCTTGCCAAATTTGGGCCATACTTCTGTCTTTCCTTCCTTTTCTCTCGCTCTCTCTCTTCCTTTTTCTTCAAGGATTAGATAATTACCAGCATGCTATTCTTTTCCAACCTATCAGAAGAGACTTGGATCTCATGTGCCTGTATGAAATGAGCTTCCAGTTTAGAAATGCTTTGTCTTTTTTTTTTAAATGTAGTATTTCCTTCTATTTTAGAAAGACACACTTCACTTGAAACGGGGCTGATATGTAAATAAGACCTTCAATATTCTAGCTAGTTTGGGCAGCTCTGCATGATCCAAATATTCTAACAAGTGAACTTTGATGCAATCAACAAGATACTGATTTCTCAGCAGTCCCAAATCATGTTGATAGAGATAAACGTGTGACTCTTTCCTTTAATTATATTTTCATTTTTGAAATTAAATCCAAGTATGATTAATGATTAAATCGGATGCCTGGGTGGACAGTGGTTACATGTTGGGCTGATAACTGTAAAGCTGGCAGTTCAAAACCACCAGCTGCTCCTTGTGAGGCAGTTGAAGTTTTCTACTCTTATCAAGTGCCCCAGAAACTTACAGGAGCACTTCTACCCCACCCTATGGGGTCGCTTTGCATTAGCATCAACTCCATAGCAATCTGAATGATTAAATAATAGGATTCTGATGCCAAAATTTCTTTGTAGCTAAATCCTTAGCATTCCAATGAAATATTTACTTGAGCCTCTTTGAAACTGGTCTCCCCTACATTCATTAATCCTAGTGGGACTCAATCTTTTAAGAGTAACTCTAGTCCCGGATCAAAGTACTTGATTAATGAGTTTAACCTTATAGAGAACTGTATCTTATTTGGGGATTATTAGTCATTGGTGACAACAGCTAAGTGGAAATATTCTACATAGATTTAAAATTCATTTTTGGGGGGTGCATCACTGCCCTCTGGTAGGGGAGTAGGAGGCCCAGTCTTTGCTCCTGTGGAGCCGCTGCTGGAATTGAACCTCCATTCCAGTGGGCTGCAGTCCCGCGCACACGCACTACGCCACTGGGGCTCAGCCCTAAAATTCATTGTTGAGATGAAAATTGAGAAATACAAAATGAATGTTTTTCTCTGATATTGGGAATCGCATGGCCCAATAATAGTGATGAGTTATTACTAGTATGTGGCATAGGGTCAGTTCACATCCATAGCAACACTGTGTGGAGGAGAACAAAATGATAACTGACCTGTGACATCCTCTGCCTTGTTGGTATGGTGGAGCCCGTGGCTATAACCATTGGGCCAAGCCATCTCCTTGAGGGTCTTCCTGTTGCTCTTGGACTCACTAGCCAGCAGGAGGTTCTTCTCCTAATAAGATATACACAGTAGGTCAGATAATATCTCACTACCCTTGTCTCTTATGCCGGAAAATTTGGAAGACTGATACTTGACCAACTGACTGGAAGAGATCCTTATTTATACCTTTCAAAAGAAAGATGACCTAACAGAATGTTCAAATTATGGAATGATGTGATCCATGTCACATGCAGGTAAAGTTTTGCTGAAGGGACTTCATTGCACCTCTCACCCTATGTTAGTCCAGGTAGACTAGAGAAACAATTCATAGACATACATATGGATATAAGGAAAAGGTTTATATACAAGAGGAATGGGACATTGAGAAAGCATCCCAGCTCAGTCCAGTTCAAATTCATAAGTCCGATATTAACCCATATGTCCGATATCAGTCTATAAAGTCTCCTTCCACCTCACGAAGTCACTGGCCAGTGGGTGCAGAATCCCAGTGCCGGCAAGGGTCTCCCCATGGCTCCTAGCTTCCAGGACTCAGGGTCCATCAACAGCATTTAGTGGTGGTAGAAGCAACTCAGCACTGGCAGGGGTCTCCACGTGGCTTCTCCAGCTTCAGAGGTCTGGTTCCATCACGGTAGGGCTGTGTGGCTTCTCCTCCAGCTCCTCAGACACTGTCAACTTGTCTTGTCCATAATTCATTGTCTCTAAGACTAACTCCCAACAAATCAGGAGATAGCTTCTCCATGAGGGCAATATCGTGAGAATTCCCAGAAGTCTCAGGAAAAAGTCATTCCCACACGGAGGCCTCATTGGCTAGTCAATGCCTAGCTCCAGCTTAACAGGCTAGACTCCACCCCTATATCTCAATCATGAAATTAACATAAGTACATGACTGCCACACTCCCACATCACTTCCGTGTTTCTAAGGAGTAGATTGATTGATAAACTCTGGTGTTTTTAAAGATAACTAGAGTTAGATATCACATCTTATTTTTCTCTATTATAAATTGTTCTGTTACACTTTTAGAACATATGGAGAGATCCAAGAGGTGAGACATCTCACACTGCCTGAGAGACAGAGTAAGCAAATTCAAGGCAATGCTCAAAACTCACCATTCAGCAAGGTAAAATACCAAATGCAACTGTGTACCTAGGAGCTGGTAGAGTTGGGAGACTTAGCATGTCTGAAATAAGGCTTTGAAACAAACCAAACAAGTTTGGCCCCCTGCAGAGAATTAGAATGATCACTCCCCCCCAGAAAGACAAAGTCACCATCTATATTTTAACAAGATCCCCAAATAATTCCTGTAGATTCTCTGGTGGTTCGTAAATGTGGTGTAACCCACAGATTCAGTCTGGTTCACTCTATCTATGGTGGATGCAAATCCGCAGTTGAGCATTGAACCTGACTGGAACAATAGGAAGCGCTGTTCAGAAGTTAGAGTTAGAGGGCAGAGGCAGGGACCAGATATGATCACATCAGATACTACAGATTGGCTCTCTCAGTCTTTAAACCAAACACACCCATTGTGTGGATTTGGAAGTCAACTTTAGGGCATTTGGGGGGGATGAATATGAATTCCTGAAGACGAATATAGGAAAGTGGGGCCTGAATTTGCCTGACTAGAATGGGGAGAGGATGGCCAGGGAGAGGCAGTGGTGAATAAACAATCTCCACACACTGCTTACAGTCCTTTTCTACATGTGTGTTTCTGTGCTCCCCTCTTTCAAGCCCACTCTGGCACCTTTCAAACCAGGGTGCTGAAAAGAGGTGTGAAAGCTAACATGCCTTCAACGTGAATGAAAATTTTGACTCAGCTCTCATTTGCCTGGGTTTGGTATGGAAGTAGGTATTGGAATCCACTCAAGTTTCTAATTTTCAGCTTCCCTGCACCCACACAGCTGTGGGGTTCGCTAGATAATGAATTCCCAATTCAATCACCACAGAGACCTTCTTACAATGTGTATTTCTATATAAGTAAAATGGAGACTAAAATATGAATACTAGTAAAACAAACAAACAAACAAAAAAGCAAAAATTGCCATCAAGTCAATCCTGACTAGTAAGGAAGGGCAGCCGGTGACTGTCCATGGTGCTTCCAAGGCTGTGTTCTTGTACAGAAGCCCACTGTCATCTCTTTCTCCCTCGGAGATGCAGTTTGCTTTAAACCCTCAAGCTTTATGTTAGCAGGCAAGCACTGTACCATAAGTGGAAACCAGTAAGTAAAGGGGTCTAAACAGTCATGCCCTTCATAGTATCCATGTGGACAATGTCATATAACACATATGTCTGTGGGCCCATAAGGTTGCTGTAAAGTTTAGAAAGTCTAATAAGAGAATGCCTGTAGCAATGAAAGCAAAAGCTTGGAGCACACAACCCACGGATGCAAGGCCACTTATAGACAAAGCTCTTGTTCTACTAGTTATATCATGGCACAGCGCACACAGACTCTGCGGGTCTTGATGGGCATAGGAAACACTGCTATTGCTGCCTCACTAGCTTTCAAGTAGGGAGTTTGCACTACACGCCCTACTGAAAGTTTACCGTCTAACAATATGCTGCCTCTACTCACAGGCAGCAGCATCCAATCTTGGGCCCCATACCTCCCTTAAGCAATATCATGTTACTTTTCTGTTTAATTCTCTTTGGAAATTATTGCCCTGAAATGCTTCATGCCTCGCAAGCCCAGCAAGACCAGGGCCAGTGACAGGAGCACCCAGAGTAGAACGACGAGTACAGATTTCCTAGTGAAACAAAGTCATTAAAGCGACACAAAAGGGATTTGTCACATCACTATTGATGATCACAATGACCTTGGCAAACAAAGCACAAGTTATTCAACTGGTGTAAAGAGTTGGCTCCACAGAGTTCTGTAGGACTTACAGAAACATGAGCGTGAGCTCCGTCCGAGAGGGAAAGGTAACTAAGGAGGAGGTTTGAGGACAAAATGAAAAGGCATATTCCTCTCAGGTCACTGAGTGAGGATCACAGCTCAGAGAGGATGCTTGTTCCGATGCTTCTGGGAAAGAGCAGCTCCAAGTGATGACCTGCTGATCACACGACATGCACATCACGTGGCATCCCACCACACAGAATGGGTCATGGTCACTAAACTGATGCTTGCCTGCAGGGTCATATGATGGTCCTTTACATGATTTTCATTACATATGCACTCTTGCCCATGGATGGCACTTAGATGTCATTTATATCGCAGGAAAATACAACTCTTAGGACTTCTTGAAGATAGCATCAGGGTGGTCCTTCAGTATTATCTAGCCCCCAATTTAGATAGAGGCATTATACAAATGAAAACAGGTAGTTCTAACTGAAGATTCCTAGATGAGTGTCCCTGAGGGGTCAACAATAGAACATCCCTCTCTCCATACTTAATTTGGTGTTCACTTCCATCAGAGAAAATCGCAGAAACATATTCCAATATAATGAGTATTCCCAGGCCATAACACACACCGATATTACTAGAATGCCTCAGTCTCAAAGACTGGGATTCCACAGCTGGAATGAATTCTACAAGGTCAAGCTCATGCACATGAAGGTTTGCTAGTGACAGTGCTAATTCATCGACTGGAAGATACCTCATCCCTAAATTCTTGCGACCCTACAAGTTCACTTGAAAATGTCGCAATGGTGTTAAGCCAAACAAGTGTTTTGAAATACAGTGATTGCTTTAAAAATATCCCCATGCTTGTAGCCCAGAACTTGTGTCAAGTCATAAGACATAAGAAGATTTGAGCAGAGAAGTCAGTTATGAATAGGTGTGTTAGAAGTACAGGGGGGAATGAAAGATAAATTAAAAAATCCAGTGCTGTCCAGTAGATTTGGACTCGGGAATGTGAGCAGAATATTACAGGTGTGGGGTTTTTTTTTAGGACTGCCTAGCTGTTACAGAGGCCCACTGCACATGGCTTCTCCTCTGGAGTGAGCGGCTGAGGGGTTCCTAGCACTGGCCTTTTGATGAGTAGTCAAGTCCTTTAACCACTTCCTCACCAGGTTCCCTTCTGCAGAAAGGGCTAGCCAGGAGGAACTTCTTGTTTCCACCCCCTCGTGCCTAGCCCAATGCCTGTGGTGTGGCAGGTAGGCGGCAAAGTGTGTGAAATGAATGGGCTGATTTTAAAATCATGGACTTTATTCTCAGTAGGGTAGTGCTGAAGGGAAGTCGGAGCCTCAGAAGTGAAGTTTTGAATGTCCCCAGTAAGGAACTCGGCAGTCATCTCTTAATCGGAACTGGTTCCAATTCCTTTACAGGCGACCTTAAAGGAATTACGAATTGAAAAAGTAAAAAGGAAAAAAATGAAGCAATGCTTTTGCAAGGCTCAAATGAGATGGATGGGTGGCCTCGGTTCTTTTGTTTCTTCTGGGTGTAGGATGGATGTCTACCTCTAGATGGTGCTGCTGCTTCATAGCTAAGTCGCCACCGAATCTTTAACACCACAACAGTGAAAAGTCCCAACCTTCCAGAAACCATCCCCACAATTTAATCTCTGCCTCTGGCCAATTTGCAGGAAGCTGTAGTTTAGAACGCATCCACTTGGCCAATTCGGATCACCTTTCCTTCTTGCTCGCCTCTCATTATCTTTGTTTCCAAATTGTGGAACCTGTTTTGAAATATCCTTAATAGCATTTCTAATTATGCGTATGCTCTTTTTATTTGGGGCGCTCGCTGGAAGGGTCAGGATGATGGATGCGTGTTAAGAAAAGAAACAAAGCAAAGAGCTTGTCTCCACACAAAAGCATTGCTTTCCAGTGGGAGCGGCCCTCATGGAGAACCTTGGCTAAGACGGGTGGCCTTTCTGGGTTCAAGTACCTGTATCTTTGAGAGAAAGAGCTCACCCCCTGAAAGTTGAGTCTTTGCGTTTGAAATGGGAAGGATGCTGAAGGGCACCCATGTGGGATTTCTGTTACCACTCTGCCACTGGATTCCCAGGTCAGACAGAGACATGCGTCCGTGCCCTCTTTCCTCCTTAGCCAAATCTGATCTCAAAATGAATCCTCAAGGCACAAAGGCAGGCAGGGAAATGCACGTGTAAACAGTTCACCCACCCTGTTGTAGCACTCTAATGGCATTCATTCATCGTAGCCAAGTGGGTCGGCATGAAACTAGGTGACCTGACTACAATGGCGTGAAGTGACAGAACCTTAAGTGTCACCCAGACAACCCACTCCTCACTAAGGGGTTTTACAACCGGCTTAATGAGTTTTTTTTTTTTCACTCCAACTAGAAACACCAGGAGTAAACTTCCTGGGAAGGAAGCAGCCCTTCACTCATTCATCCTTCATGATTTAATGCTGGTTTATTGTGAACTAGAATGTGTGCTAAAGACTGGAGCAAAGACATGGATGGCAGGAGTCTTGCCTCCAGAAGCAGTTGTTATTTCTGTAAAGGAGGGTCCTAAAAGAATTGCTGCGTGCTATCATTGTGCCTCACTTGAGATGGCACAGAAAAGTGTCCCAGGTGCGTTGATGGGCTGGGTAAGAGGAGCCTTATTCATGCTGCCTTGTTGGGGGACAGGGATCTGCCCCTAGGTTCAGTTCACAAAAAAGGTCAGGAACACAGCATATGGCTTCCGTTTTCCAGGAAGGTGAAGGAGGTATGAAAAAAGTACTACAGGTGAATTCACACAGTTATTGAGGGCTTAAAGGCACAACGTGGAAACAAATCGAAAGCAGTACAAGTGAATTTGACACACCCAAGTGTCTTCATTGGATTCTCAGTTCACAATCAAGAGGACTACCAAGGTGTGACATCTACTTCCCATTTTCCAGATGTGAAACTAGAGACTGCAAAGATGTGAAGATGCCGTCCCTAGGACAGCCATCAGGTGGCAAGACTCATTTCGAAATGTGGGTCTTGGTAACGTTAGGCAGGCTTGCTGATTTTCTGGTGTGCCTGTTTTCACTTATGAGAGTCAGTAAGAAAAGTGATATAATGCTTATACCAAGCCATGCCTTAGGTCATGTTCCAGGATCACAAGAAGGATCTGTGTTCTTTCCCTGAGTCAGCGG
>PVJH01020557.1:0-40533 GCA_004026705.1 Nesogale talazaci | reverse complement strand
CAGTCCCCGCACAACCACTACGCCACCGGGGCTCAGCCCAGAATGCAATTCTTAAAGGGTAATTTAATATCTCTTTTTAGAATTTGAAAGGAAAAGTTAATGAGTCACAGCATACTGTATAAAGTCTCAACATTTGTTTTAATCATAATTTTCTTTTTACCTTTCTTCAGGTTTGGTTGGGATGTTCCAGTCATTCTGAGAAATTCAGAAGAGACGCAGTTCAGCACGAGAGTTTTCAAGAAGCAAATGAGACAAGTGAAAAATCCCTTTGGCTTAGAGATCATCAACCCCTCCTCAGCTTCCATCACAAGTTCGTGGTTAATTATTTCCCCAATATTTGTCTTTCATTATACCACTTATCTCATTATAACTCCTTTTCTTAGCTCTTTTATTTTCTTTCTGTCTTTCTCTTATTAGACTTGTAAACTTACTTTTAATTCTTTCGTTGTTGGGAATATATGCAGTAAAAGATACCCATTCAAGAGTACCTGCATCTACCATGTTGTTTCATTGATTATATCTTTTGCAAGCTGGATAGCCACTCTCACTTCGTTTTCCTGAACGATTCTTTCCCAGCAACATAAATTCACTAAGATTCCTATCTAATCTCTTGAGCTGCTATTATTAATTTGAGTTGTATATAGATGGTTCTTAAAAGATCACAGACAGGTCTGAGGCAGACTTTTTTTTTTTAACTGATTATGCTAAACCATTGTTTGGTTGTAAGAAGACTCCAGGAGATCTTTTTGGTTTAAGATTTAAAGATTATGTCAAGGCCATAGTTTCTGTTGTCTGTCTAACTTTCATGGCTTCAGCAAGTCTAGAGAACATGAGAATTTTGAAACTCTGCTTTGTATTTTCCTCCTTTTGGTCAGGATTCTTCTATGGAATCTTTGATGAAAACATTTGGCACTGGTAGTCGGTAGCCTGGTACTACCCAGTACCAGATCACTACTTCTGATCTCACGACAAAGGACGCAGTGTGTACAATGGCGATTGGCAACACGTCCTTGTACCTTCCTCTTCTTATTTCTGACTTTCCTGCTGGAGTATTCGACATTTTAACAATCTTAAATTTTCTAATCCATAACATGGAACCAATTTCTATGTATGTAAGTCTTTAATTTCAGCAGCATCTTATAATTTTTACCACATTAGTCTTTCGTGCCCAATTAGACTTATTTGTAGGTATTTTATGCTATGGTATGTGGAATCGTTTCCTTAAATTCCCTTCCAGATTTTTTATTGTTGTTGTATAGAAACCCAGTTGATTTTGTTTGATGACCTGGTACTTTGAAACTTTGTTGAATTCTCCTTTTTCTAGAATTTCGTGTGTGCACACTTTGGGATTTTCTATATGTAGAATCATATCAATCCTGAATATAGATGATTTTACTTATTATTTTCCAGTCTAGATACCTTTTATTTCTTTTCTTTTTTTTTTGTTTATTGGGGGGGGGGGCACATCACTGCCCTCTGGTGGGAGTGGGAGGCCCAGCCTTGCTCCTGGAGAGCTGCTGCTGGATTTGAACCACAAAGCCAGTGGGCCACAGTCCCACACTCAACCACTACGTCACTGGGGCTCAGCCCCTTTATTTCTTTTTCTATTTTTTTCTCTGTCTAAAACTTTAGTACCATACTGAATAGATATGGAGAGTATGGACACCTTTTTCATTTTTCTTCACCAGATTTTAAGCAGATTCTTCCTGAGCATCGATTTTGTTCATGGGACTGGATTACATATTGGAGATACGAAGGCTAATACCATATATACTCGAGGATAAGCTGATCCGAATATCAGCCAAGACACCTAATTTTACCACATAAATTGTACTAAAAATGTGCTGAAAAACTCATCTTATACATGAGTATATACGGTAATTAGAGCCCTGCTTGTGAGGAGCAGTGTGTCTTAGTGCATTTACTAATGCAAGCAGTAAAGTCTCACAGTTGCTGATGTAAAAAGTTTAAGATACTGGTTCCATTTGTTAGGATGCTGTGTTGTTTTCATTGGTCTTTAATGAATCAAGGAATGTGAGAAGAAAGCGGTATGTCTAAACACTGTTCCGTAAAGTTGTTACCAGGAAAAACAACTATCTTTTTACCTAACATGATGTTTAGGTATAGATTATTGTGGACAAAATGTACTTTTTTGGTAGATGGTAATGATTGATGTTAGTTGGTTATTTATAAATTTATTTGGAAAAAAACAAGTTATTTACTCAACCATCGAGAACCATCATAGAGAATGGAGGGCATTAGAAAGAATAAAATACGTTAAATTTATAAAAATGGAGAGGTATTTTCAGGAAAGGGCTCCTAAAAGAAGCCGCTGCTGGAATTCTGTCTCTGAACGGTGGATACGAAAATGAGTGGGTTATTTTCCTACTGGGGCGTCATTCTAGGTCGAATGGGAAGCATGGGCAAAGTGTTGAGGTCAGTGAGAAACAGAAGAAGAGATCAGAGAAACAGGGATTTTGTTATGAATAAAGCTTCGGGCGCAACAGGTGAGAAAGACGAGACTAGAGAAACTCCAGTTCTTTGCACGGTTCTTTAGTGCACGGATCCTGTTACCAAGATACAAAAGTACAGGAGAAGCAAGAGGTTCTGAAAGAGTGCTAACAAAATCATTACTGAGCATTTTGAATGAGGTCAAACCTCCAGAGTTTGAAATGCCATTGTGACCAAAAGAAATGATGAATAAGTAGGCCACGATACATTTCCTATAGTGCTGTAAGGTGTTCTGAGCTGTGACCCCAGTCGCCTTTTAAACCTCTTCATGATTTTGTTGTCTTCAAAAGCAAACAAACCAGCACATGCTCAGCTTTTCATTGTTCTCAAAGGACTGACCTGTTTTTGTTTTGTCTTCCCTTCCCAGTGGGCTTCTTAAAAGCTATTTGTGTTTTCCATCTTCTCTTAGCCTGCCTTTCTTTCTCTCAGTGCAGCACAGGACTCTGCCCACAGCCCTCTACTGAAATGGCTTACCACTCCACCCCACCCTCAGCACCCTCAGCAGATGCCAGAGCCATTGCACATTTCTCGGACCTGCGTTGGTACCCTCTCTGCAGTATTTCGCAGGGTTGCTCAGTCCTTCCTTTTAACACCTGGCTCTTGGAGATGTGTGGATATTAATTACTCTATCACTGACAACACTGTACTGCAGAACAGACCTTGGAATGTTCTTCTTGATAGTGAATGGAGACTCCATTCTTCTTCAGTTTTTCATGCTCAGCATTGTAAAACCCTAAGATTGCCTGATTCAACAGGATTAATTCTGGTCCATCTTAGGTGAAAATGCATAGTATGTTCATGTGCTTCCTTGTTGGTTCTTTCCAAATTTTTCTAGATTCACACGTCCTACATTCCATGTTCAAATGCGAATGTTTGCCACTGTTTGTCACTGTCTCTTTTCAATTTGGAATTGTGCCTTGTCAACAAATGAACATCTCCAAAATTTTACTCCACTCACGCCATCGAGGCAGATTCTACTTGGAGGTGAGAGTTCTTTGCTGGTCAAATTTGGAATGCCTTCCAACGTGAGCGGCTCATCTTCTAGGACCATCGCAGGCAGCACTCCTGGGCTCTTCATAAGGTTTTCTAAAAAGGTCATTAGTCTGTCTCCATAAAGGAGCCCCTCTGAAGGTTTCCCACCCTGGGTAACCCTGTTGAAATATTTGAAATATGGGTGGCACGACTTCCAACGTCACAGTGACAGGCAACTCACCACAGAAGGACAAACTGACAGACAAGTGGTAGAGATGAGCAGTAGGCTATACTGTTTTTGTTTTTGTTTTTCTTTTGGGGGGGCATCACTGCCCTCTGGTGGTGGGAGTAGGGGGCCCAGCCTTTGCTCCTGTGGAACTTCTGCTGGAATTGAACCTCCATCCCAGTGGGCCGCAGTCCCGCGCACAACCACTATGCCACCGGGGCTCAGCCTAGGATATACTGTTATACAAGTGGAGCAGTCTTAAAAAAGTTTGCAGGAAAGCTCCATTAACTTTTCATTCCATTTTTTTTCCCCACAAACTTTTTGAAGCTTCCTTGTGCTTTTTCTATACCTTGCATATTTGTTTACTAATAAATTCTAGAAATCATTCCATAGTATTTGGTACAGATATTCTACTGTAGTTTTTCTTTTTTAATGTAGTGCATATTTCTTCACTGTAGAGTATTCCATATTTTATTCACACAAGCCTCTATTGTAGGCATTTGGACTGTTTCCAAGATTTTGCTTTTTTCTTCTTCGCCTCACTGCCCTGGTGGGAGTAGGAAGCCCAGTGTTGCTCCTGGAGAGCTGCTGCTGGATTTGAACTGTCAACCCTGTGGGCCACAGTCCTGCACACAACCACTGCGCCACCGGGGCCCAACCAAGATTTTGCTTTTATGACGAGTACCGTGTGGATGAGGAAGACAACAGAAGAATCGATGTGTTGGCCTGATGGTGCTGGTGAGGAAGGTCAAATGTCCCCTGCACTGCCAAGAGAACAAACACATCTGTCTCCAAAGAAGTACAGCCCATATCTTTAGAGCAACGATGACAAGGTGTTTCATGATGTGTGGACATGTTGTCAGGACCTGGAGACAAGTTGCTGGAGAAGGACATCACGTATGGTAAAGGAGTGGCGCAGTGAAAAAGAGGAAGCCCTTCGATGAGATGGAGTGACACCAGGGCTTACTCCACCAACTCAAGCCCAAGAACAATTGTGATTAGTTATGTTGTATTGGGTTGTGTGATGAGGTCGGGTTGCCTAGAGAGACAAATCCATTGACACTCATGTATATGTAAGAAAGAGTTTTTGATCAAGAAGTAATTGTCTGTGAGGAAAACATACCATCCCTGCCCAACACAAGTCCATAACTCCAATACTGGTCCATCAGTCCTTCTTCAGACTCATGAAGCCTCATGCAATGATGCAGAATGTAGAAATATCACCGGCTGGTTGGGGTGCAAAGTCCCATGAATTGAATGGCAGTGAAGCATCTCCAGGGTTCCGGAGCAACCAGGGTCCACCAGCAGGAGGGTGAAGGTCAAGGGAGAGGGGAAGGTTCCCAGGTCCCTCCTTATGAGAAGGCCACGTCTACAAGTAGTCACCATCAGACTGTGACCTGATTGACTGGCTAAACTCCACCCCCGCATTTTTATATATCTTCAAGTTGACATGAAATTTTGTAACTACCGCAGCAGCTATGAGTTAGAACTGACTTGACAGCACCTAAGAACATCAACGACTAACGCAATAAAGATAACTTTAGCTGAGCCCTGGTGGCGTAAGTGGTTGAGTGTGGGACTGTGACCCGTGGGCTTGGCGGTTCCAATCCAGCAGCAGCTCTCCATGAGCAGGGCTGGGTTTCCTACTCCCACCAGGGCAGTGATGCCACACACAAAAGATAACTTTATATGTATGTTTTCTCATATTTTTTGCTGATAAGAACAATATTATTATTATTTGGGGGGGCATCACTGCCCTCTCGTGGTCGTGGTAGCTACCCAGCCTTGCTCCTGGAGAGCTGCTGCTGGATTTGAACTGCCAAGTCCGTGGGCTGCAGTCCCGCACTCAACCACTTAGGCCACTGGGGCTCAGCCCAAGAACAGTATGATTTTATGGGCTTCCTTTTTGGCTTTTGTTTTTTTCCCCCAGTGTGACTTTTCTTTCCCTCTGTCCAGTCAACTTCCGGCTTCTTCATGCTACGTTATTCTGCAGTGGCATGGAGGGAAATTCTGTGTTTTCTGCGTGCAAAATCCCATCAGTTGCTGGTATCCTGGGGAGCCTTTGCCAGTGCTTGTCTGTCTCCTTCTAAGGCATCTGTTGATCACAGTTTAAGAAATAAATTCTGAGAAAGGAACGCTAGGAGCAGCTTCCCTTCGAAGGACACTGAGTGGCTGACAGAAGAGGAGAGCACAGCCATTTCAGCCCGAGCCAGGACCGATCCCCTTGCCTTCAGCGTGGGAAGTTGACCTCAGCTTCTCAGCGGTAGATCCTGCCGGGGCAGCACTTCACTGTGGAGCCCCGAGTTTATTCACGCAAGCCCCTGTGGTAGGCATTTGGCCTGGCTCTGAGGTTCGTGTCCCTGTGTGAAAAGCAGCTCCTTCGGGTAGAGACCCAGGCCTTCACCTGGCCAGCTGTCAGCCAGCTGGCACCCGAAGGGAAGCGTTATGCGTCGTGTACAATGGTCTTCGAAGAGGCATTTGGTAACTTTCTCTCTTGTTTCCTACAGCTGGCATTACCTTGACCACAGACTGCCTCGAGGATAGCCTCCTTACATGCTACTGGGGGTGCAGTGTTCAAAGATTGCACGAAGCGCTGCAGAAGCACGTGTCCTGCTTCAGAATCAGCACGCCCCAGGCTCTCGAGGAGGCCCTCTATAGCGAGTATCTCTACCAGGAACAGCATTTGTATCCTTTTCTCGGCCACACCCATGAGCCCCTGGGGTGTGTGTGTGTCTCAGAGTGACAACTGACCTTGACATTTCCAAAAAGCACTAAGAAGGACAGCAAAGAAGAAATATATTGCCAGTTACCGAGCGACGCCAAAATTGAAGACTTTGGTATGGTTCCCCGCTCTCGATACCCACTGATAGCATTGTTGACCTTAGCTGATGAGGATAACCGAGACATTTATGATATTGTAAGTAATCGAAAACTTCTAAACACATTTCCTTTAAGTGGTGTGGATGACGGTTCCTACTTACTTGGTGAATTAAAAAAAATTGTTTTTCCTAACTTCTGAGACTATATAATTGGCCTGGACACATTGTCCTTGAAAAATTGAATACACTGAAAGTTCCACTGTGTGCAGGGAGCCCTGGTGATGTAGTAGTTATGCTTTGAGCTGCTAACCGCAAGGCTGGCAGTTTGAAACCACCAGCTGCTTTGAGAGAGAAAGCTGAGGCTTTCTGCGCCCGTGAGGAAGAGTTATACAGTCAGAAACCACAGGGGCAGTTCCACCCTGCCCCAAAGGCTCGCCAAGAGTCAGGATTGACTTGATGGCCGTGAGTTAGACCACTCCGTGCTGCTCAGGCCACTGTTGTTTCTGTCATAGCCCCTGCTGCACGAGTGGGCATGGATGTCCAGGTCCTATATTTTCAGGAGTTGCAGTAACCTATCTGTTGTGGGGCTTTTTTTTTTTTTAAATGGGCATCACTGCCCTGGTAGGAGTAGGAAGCCCAGCGAGCTGCTGCTAGATTTGAACCGCCAACCCTGTGGGCTGCAGTCCCACACACGACCACTGCGCCACTGGGGCTCAGCCCATATCTGTTGTGTTTTGTTCTGGAAGCCTATCCCTATTGGGAAGATAAAAAGCATCTTGGATCTCTAAAAAGAGCTTAGCCCTGACAGCCCCCTAAGAAGGTGATACATGAAATAAACTTTGATATCAATATACATCATGTGATGGACTTGTTTTCTGAAGTGCTTTGACAGAGATAAACCACTTGCTGAATTAACTCCGATGCCTAGTGGCCCCACGTGTGTCACGTAGAAGATCAACAGGCCTTTCTTCCAAGGTGCCTCTGAGTGCACTCGAACCTTCAACCTTTTGGTTAGCAGCTGAGTGCCAGGAACTCCTTGATAGAGAAGCTCAAAAAGCAAACCAGCCACAGAGTGGATTCTGACTAAGAGGTCAGAGTAGAACTGCCCTTCTAGTATTTCGAGACTCTAACTCTTCACGGAGGTAGCAAGTTTCATCCTTGTCCCATGACGTGAATGGCGATTTTGAACTGCTGACCTTGTGGTTAGCAGCCCAGCACATAACCCACTATGCCACCAGGGCTCCCTCTGCTCTCTCCATGGAGGTCGATTTGTAACTTTTGGAGAGGTGGTAGTGGTAATGGTACTTTGTAGTACCCAACGTGCAGTCACTGAAACCCAAACCAAACCTACCACCATTGAGTTAGTTTTGACTCATTGTGAACCTGTCAGAAACAGTGGAACTACCCCCGGTGAGGTCCGAGACTGTAACTTTATAGGAGTAGAAAACCTTTTTTCTCTTTGATGGAGCTTTCGAACTGCCGACCTCGCAGTTAGTAGCCCAGCACTTAACACCTACCACCCCAGGCCTCATCTGCCCCCTCGATAGAGGTTTAGTCATTACCAAGAAACCGGTTATGGAAGGTGGGCAGGAGCTGATAGTCCCCAGTGCATTCACTGCTCAGAGATAATTTATGCGTCTAGCAGCCTTGCTTGTTAAGACAAATGTCCTCGGAAGCAGACTGAAAGCAGACTGCAAAGGAAGTGCAGTCTTTCCTGCCGTCGGAGAGCAGGGTTTGACTGCAGGCACGGTGAGCCTACACCCGATATGCCCTTTCCTTGCCCAGGAGCCTCCTGAAACAAGCGGGCCTGGAGTTCTGGAAGGCTGTGGCTGGGAAATAGTGACCTTCCATGGATCCAGGAGCATCCTAGAGCTTGACAGCAAGACTCCTCCGTTGCTTGAGTGCAGGGTGGTAGGGAGGAGAGAGCTCTGGTTTAATTCTTTCTCGCCCTTCTTCCTCACTCAGTGGAAGACAAACACGACCTGCTAAATTGGCATTTCTTCTTCCCAGCCTCTTCATCCCTTGTCTGGCCTGCTTTGGTAAGGTAACCCTTCTCGCACCTCTGTGCCCCCATCTCTTCTCAGGTCTTGGGATTCTGGCCTTCTCCTCCTTTCCTCCTCTTTAGGACCAGCCCCTCCAAAAGATAAATCAGATCATGCGTTTTCCCGCCCAACTTCCTCCTTGGATTCCATTTGCTCTTTGTGTTTTCCAGCCTCCTTCCTCTTCCTCAGCAGGACGGGACTTGACAGCAGGTGCCATTATGCACACAAGCTAGTGTTCATCACGCTTTTCTCTTTTCTCTGTGTGTCGCCCGTGAGGATCTTCCTCTAGTCCTTGCCCCTCCCTTTACAAAACAGGATGTCCTTCTCCAGGGACTGGTCTCTGCTGACAACATGCCCAAAGGATGTAAGAGGGACTCTCACCAGCCTTGCCTCTCAGGAGCAGCCTGGTCCTATCACTCATCCAAATGTCCTCCAGATCCAGCCGTGTCACGAGGTGCTTCACGGGGCATCAGTATCCCATAGGGATGCAAATATTCCATGGTGGGCTGGTACCCAAGTGTACGTGTCCGTTTTCCCATGCGTGGGCATGTAGGTGGTTTCCAGCATCTTGCTGTGTGAACAGGGCTGCAATGAATGTGCACCTCTGCTCGTGCTGGGTGCTTTCCGTGTTTAGGGTGTGGATCCAGCAGAAGGCACACACAGCATTTCTGTCCTCGGGTGTTTGACGAAACTCCATGCCGCTTTCCACAGTGGTTTGACGGTCCCAACAGCAGTGTCTCAGGGCTCCAATCTCTCCACAGCCTCCCCAGAGCTGAGGTCCTTTCTGCTCTGTTCCGGGCTCTTGAGCTTTGCTCTCAAAGCCGTGTTGTGGTTTTGATAGACTGGCAAGTGACCGTAAGCCTTTCTTCCCATGTTTGTTGGCTCCCTGAAAGTCTTCTTTGGTCAACTGACTGTCCATATCTTCTGCCCATTTTTGATTGCATTATTTGTCATTTTTGGTTGTTGTTGTTGTTGTTGAGATATTGGCATTTTCTATAGATTTAGAAGTCAGTCCTTTGTTCGATGCATCATTGTCAATTTTCTTTCCCAGTCTGTGGGTTCTCTTTGCTCTCTTTTGGTGAAGTCTTTTGAAGCACATAAGTGTCTTATTTGTAAGAGATGCCAGTCACCTGTTGTATTTTTCCTGTGTGTGTTTTTAAGTATGTTTGATGGTGTGTTTCTGTCATGTACTAGGGACCTTGAGCGTGTCCCTGTGTTTGCACTGATGACCTTTGTAGTACTAGCTAGGGCTCACATTGAAGACTTTAATGCATCTTAGTTCATTTTTATAGATGGAGTGACGTATGGGTCCCATCTGATTCTTTTGCAAATGGGAGTCCCATTTTGCCACCATCATTTTTTGATGAGACTATTTGTCCAGGTAATATATTTTGGCTCCCACTTCCACCTCTATTTCCAGAGTTGTCTGTAGGTGGACGGGCTTACTTCTGTGTTTATGTCTATTCTATGGGTTTGAGCATATCTCTTTGCACCTCTGTTGTTGCTGTGCAGTCAGGTGAAAGTCGAGAAGTGAAACTTCCTACTCTGTTACCTTCTTTGGGGGCACTTTTTTTTACCTTCCGTCTATTTCCACATTGCCCAACCTTTCAATTACTTCCGACAATTTTCTTGTTGAATCTGGGGTTTTCTTCATATAGAATCATATCACCTACAAATAGGGTTTTACTTCTTCTTTGTTAATTCAGATGCCTTTGGTTTCTTTTTACTGCCTAAAACTTCTAGCCCACTCTGGAAGAGGAGCAGTGATAAAGGGTCTCCTTATCTGCTGCCCATTCACAAGAAGAATGTTTTCAGATACTCCCCATTGAGTGAGATGTTAACTGTTAAGTTTGGGTTTATGGCCTTTATCGTGTTGAGGAATTTCCTTTCTAATTCCTACTTTCTTGAGTATAAAGCATCCTTCAAAAGTATATTTTGTTTGTGTTTATTATTCTGAATTTAAGACTCACACTGACTCACTTCTCGGCCTTTTGGCTAAGATCAAGTAAAAATCACACTGATTCATTGTTTTTTTTTCCTGTTTTTTTTTTTTGAGGGGGGGGAAATCACTGCCCTCAGGTGGTGGGAGTAGGAGGCCCAGCCTTTGCTCCGTGGAGCTGGACTCAAACCTCCATCCCAGTGAGCCGCAGTCCAGCGCACAACCACTACGCCACTGGGGCTCAGCCCGATTCATTGATTTTTTAATATGTGATCATGTGTATTTTATCTGGGGGTCAAGGGCTCTAAATTTGAAAACGAAATTAAACAAATGTTCCCATTCCCACCATAATGGCAAAGAATTGCTTAAAGCAGCACAATGAGTAAACCAGTTTGTTGTCATAGGTAGAGAAAGGCAAGCAAAATTCAAAGTTCATGAAAGGTATATTTCCACTTAATGCATTTTTCTGTATTCACATAGTACATGTTTTTGGCTGAAAGGGAAACTCGGAACAATCTTGGTAAAGCCCTTCCTCTGCCCAATTCTTCTGGGAGTCCCATCCTCCTCTGTTGAACCTTCTAGACTCTTTCCAACAGGTCGATGCTTATCATGCTTTGTGGCTTTCTCCCTCGCTACTCTCTGCCCTCCTGCCACTGCCCCTGCTTTATTGACGAGGGATGGACACGCAGCAAACTGCACGTCTAGAGAGTGCCTGATCTCTGAAGCGGTTGACATGGACACTTCCGCTGGAGACCCAGTTGCCTCTCATTCTCACCAGCACTTGGCTTGGTCAGTCTTTTCCATTTTAACCCTCCCATCAAAGGTATAATGGTATGGTTCATTGTGACTTTAATTTGTGTTTCCCTAATAAATAATTAGAGCACACATCTTTTCATGGGCTCCTTTGTGAACAGTGTGTCAATATTGATCTCGCTCTTAAGAGTTCATCGATTGTGGTCATTTTTAGCATAAACAAAATGTTGAAAAGACTAAGAAGGCATTCATGCTGCACTTTCTTGTGTTCTCCCATCCCTTATTCTCCTAATAAGACGCCAGCGAGTTCATATTGACTGAACATGTCTGTTGTTGTTCCTTGCCCAAATATATGATTACTGGAGGTTAAGGTGAACCATATGTTATCATCTAATTTAGAAAGGTGGGTTTATTTACTTTGAACATAGACTTTCACTCCCTTCACCTCTCACACTCCCTGCCACACCCCCAGGATTTTCTACCTAATTGGCAGTAATTCAACTACTGTATTTCTATGCTCAGTACTTGCGCGTACCTAAAGCAACTCAGCCAAAATCAGTGGGTAAGTCAGGCTGCAACTCTTAAGAGACTAAACTTTCATTAGATTTTCTAATCTGTCAACCTCTACTTTTGATTATTTTATTTTATGGATTTGTCACATATCCGAGTGTGTGGCAATGTGAGCGGGTAGAGTCCTGACCATTGTCCATTTTTTAATTTTAGATTTCAATGGTGTCAGTAATTCATATTCCTGATAAGACTTACAAGCTTTCCTGCAGGATACTGTATCAGTATTTACTCCTGGCGCAAGGTCAATTTCATGTTCTTAAGGTAAGCTGTACTGAGTAGTTTCGCTGCCTTTCCTTGGAGAGTTTCAAAGAATAACTGTCTGTCAAGAAACTTGTATTTTTCAGTGAGTTATTATAGAAAAAAATAGCTAATGCTATAAAAGCAGTCTTGTGGTTTTGACGTGAACTCTTCTGTGTGGCTCGTGTATTGGGGACCTTGGTGTGGTGTACGCCAGCCGGCGCCACCCAGAGACCTCAAGTTCTAGAAATTGCCCAGAGAAAACAGCCGGCTGCTTTGTTTCCATACTTTCCCCCTCTGGTCTCTGCTGATGTAGCCCCCCCCCCCGCCCCCGTTCCCGGGACATTTTTAACTGCTTGTATGACCTGCGTGGCCTTTGTAATTATTTTTGAACTTCTCTCTCTCATCTCCAGCAACTTTACATGTCTGCGAACAATAGCTCCACCCCTGCAAGCGGCCCTTCTTCGGAAGAGCAGAGCGCAGACCACAGCTTGTTGGAAAAGGCCGGCCTGGCGGAGAGCGAGGGGGAGCCCCCGGAGGAGAGCAGCAAGGACTGCGTCGTCTGCCAGAACGGGCCCGTCAACTGGGTCCTCCTGCCCTGCAGACACACGTGCTTGTGTGACGGCTGCGTCAGGTATTTCCAGCAGTGCCCCATGTGCAGACAGTTCGTGCAGGAGTCATTTGCCCTGTGCGGCCACAAAGAACACGAGAAAGACACACAGAAAACGCTCTGAAGACGTGGACGGGAGGCCAAGTCCGCTTGCCGCTGCTGCTGTCGGCGGGACGAACCCTCACTTGGAATCCGCAGTATTGCCCCTCAGTGGAAATGATAGTCTAACCTCGGATTTATACAGCTCATGGATGGTGCAAATTAGTCCTCTCTGCTGGGTATGGAAAATGGTGGAATATATAAAAAATGCACTCAACTAGACGATGTGAATGTTTGGCCTTTTGTCCGCTAGAGGGTTCCAGATATTACCGATGAGAAATACACTTTTTTTTTTTTTGAGCCAGGCGCCTCTTTATTTTTGGACAGTAAGGATTAAGTGGAACTAGGTCCAGAAGGTCTTCCTTTTATTAGAGCCACAAAATAATTTTGCCAGTGGTAAAATATCACAACTCACAGTGCAATGCTGATTTAATTGTAATGGCACAAAACACCTTATGTTTAAAATTCCTGTAGTCTAGGGGCCCAAACAAACAGAAACTATTCATTGTGGAATTCACAAACGTCAGTGGGGGCAGGTAAAATCAACTCGGGCTGCAGGTGACGAAGTTGGCAGCATTAGCAAGCCCTAAGAAGGGGCAATTCAGAGGCTCTTATGGGCTCAGTATCGCTACGTAAAGTAATAAAGCATCTTTCTCAACTTTCTGCATTCATTTCACCAAATGATTTCCTTGCTGCTGCTGGATTTGAACCGCCAAGCCCGTGGGCCGCAGTCTCGCACTCAGCCACCGGGGTTCAGCCCTAAATCATAATAATTTTTAAAGTCATTGTGTGACACAGACACACCTACTCCCACCCCAGTCTTACCAAGGAGTTGGGAAAAGCTTTTTACTTTTAAGCCTTTCTGAAAAACACCATTTTGAAAAAAAATACCCGTTCATGTGCTTTCTAATTTTCCATATCATCCTTGACGTCAATTCGTGTCTCAGCTTTAAAATACGGGTTCTTGAATCATAAATGCATGATGCAAGTGTCGAATGTTCTCATTGTTCATAAATTAAAATGGTACTCATCTCTAGGAGGCAGACCTACAAGCTCGCATAATAAACTTTCTCAGATGATTAAATTCCTTGTCCAAGGTGATGAGATGAGACCACACAATGGAGAATGTGATCTCCCCCCCCCACCCCCCCGCCCCGCCCGCCTTCCTCCTGCCTGTGAGACTCACCAGACCTTACCTCAGACTCTCTCTCCTGCACAGCGGAGCTGCGTGAAACCCTGCGAGGGCTTCTGGAGCCGGAAGAGTCACTGAAAGGAACCCAAATAGCTGTTTTTCTAGTGTCTTTTTATCCAGATAACCCTGGCACCCCTCTGGGAAGTGCATGGTGTTGTTCACGTGCTGCTGCATCCTGCTGCTGAGGGACCAGACAGGCAAAAAGGGTCCCCCGCATTCTTCAGGGTGGCTAAAAGAGTCAGGTGTGCCAGGGCTTCTGTGTGTGTCGTTAATGAAAGTGCCGTCAACCCACCAAACAAAGAATTCATGGCAAAATAAAGTGACAGCAAAACGTTGAAGCCTTTTTTGCTGTTTGTATTAAGAATAAGGGCTGAGCCCCGGTGGCGTAGTGGTGGTGCGTGGGACTGCAGCCTACTGGAATGGAGGTTCAATTCCAGCTGCGCCTCCACAGGAGCAAGCCTGGGCTTCCTACTCCCACCACCAGAGGGCAGTGATGCCACAAAAACAAAACAAAAGAGTAAGACCTCGAGTTTACACCAGCGTTTTTGCATACTGTTTCATTCACCTGAAATGTAGCACTCTGAAGAAGACATTAGTTGTTCCTTGTATTGACCTAATCAAACTTCCATCTCTGTTCAGCAGCCATGTAAATCAATGCTTGGATGGTGCAAATGTTTTATGCTTGACTACTCATCTGAAGGCTGGTGGTTCAAATCCACCCACCGCACTGAGGAAGGAAGACCAGGTGATCTGCTTCCATACAGGCTACATCCAAGAAAACCATGAGTTTGGGTTTGGGTGTAGGGGCCAGGCATCTTTTTGTTTGGTTTTTAATTGTAAAAATATACACGCCATAACATCTGTCAATTAACCAACTTCCACATGTAAAAATCCAGAAACCAGAGACTTCCTTGGAGTGTAGCCTACCACCAATCTGCAAAGCTCCTACTGCCAAAGCATTTGTTCCTAAAAAGAAAGCTGACAATTTATTAGAAGCACATCCCCTCCTCTGGAGAATCTTAAAGCTCCCTTCCAATACCACTGGGAGCAGGGTTTGCAAAAGCCACAGTCTCTGCTGCAGTTAACTGGTGGTGTCAAAAGTGGTCTGCTAAATTGGGAAAAGACCCAGAGATCATTCTGTTCCATCTGCCATTGAGGTGCTCCCAGAAAGATTTACAGCTTTGGGAACCCTGTGGTCACCCCGAGTTGGAATTGGCCCCGTGGCAGTGGGTTTGGAATCGGGATTGGCCACAGACCATGGTCATCATGGTGAAAGCATTTGAGGTCCATCCAGATGGAGTTGACCCACCCTCCGATCTTACTCCATTTTTCATCACTCATACAGATAATTCGTCCTTCTGTTGTTACAGCCAAAGATCGTAGCAGTCAATGTGAAGAATCTGGCAGATGATCAAGCAAAAGCAAGAACACTGACTCCCAGAGATCTAGGTCTCAAGGGAGAACATCTGTAGAAGCATTAGACTTGGATTGATTATTAGAAAGAAAATACTTGGCTCTGTCTAGGAAGCTAAGTTGCTACTTTCCAATTGGTCCAACCAAGACTTTATCAAAGCTGACTCAACAGAGACAAGCTATATCCTCCAGGGTTCTTTCCTTTCCCACTTGCTGCCAGCTGCACTCCAGACCTAATTATCCAAACTGACTCCAGGAAAGGAAATGAAAGCTGTTTCTCAGGAGCTGCAGTCAGTTGCTGGATCACCTCTCGTGGCATTACTTTTACTTTATATATCTAACTGTGGCATGGGGAGCCCTGGGGGTGAAATGGTTGCCGGTCGGGCTACTAACTGCAAGGTCAGCAGTTCGAAACCACTACTTACCATGGGATTTGAAAGATGGGGCTTTCTACTCCTATAAAGAGTTAAGAGTCTTGGAAACACATAGGTCCTACCCTGTCCTTTCTGGTTGCTGTGAGTGGACATCGACTCAATGACAGTCAACCATGGAGAGCCTGGTCTTGACTTTGGGGGTTACATAGTAGAAATGGTGTCAGATCTCTCACTTCCTCCTGGACTGTCCCTCAACCCCTCCCCCCAGATGTCGAGCACTGTCCCTTCCTATCTGTCATTTCTCCTGGGTCTGCCTTCCTTGTTCTCATGACCTCTCATTTAGTTCTTCTCCCTGGGTCTACCCAGAGACCTCATGTCACACATCTAACATGGCCTGGGTTTCCTGCTCAGCCACTTCAAATGTGTTCTCAACCCTGCCTTCTTTCACCACCTCTCCATCCTACCTACTCCACCAATCCACAAACTTGTCTTCACTTGACCAGCAATACGTTCACTGCTGTTGCCAAGGAAAGTCGAAGGGCCTAACCAACTAACGGAGTTCCCTAGAAAGCACCAAGACCCTCCGCACAGTTCAACAAGCCTTGGATTGTCTCTTTGTGTCGTTTTTCCCAGTGGACTCCTGACCGTACTCCTCACAGCCATTCCAAATCTTCTTCACAAACTTTTATTTTTATTGGTGTTTCCATAGTGGCGTAGTTGGCCACAAGGTTAGCAGTTCAAAACCACCAGTCACTCCAAGGGAGAGAAAAAGAGGCTCTCTCCTCTCATAAAGAGTTCCTGTTTTGGAAATCCACAGAGGCAGTTATATAGTCTGTCCTGTAGGGTCCCTCTGGGTCAGATTTGAACCGACAGCAGTGAGTTTGGTTTGATGCTGTACTTTTTCAATTCTTCTCAAGATGTTGTTGCTACATGCCCTAGAACACACACCAATCCAACAATGTCTGCACATACCGTGCAGACTTCTAGTTTATTGACATCACTTCACTGCCCTCGCAGGTTTTCATGCAGCTCCAGTGGCTGTTGTCAGTTGAGAGGGCTTAAAAGAACTGAGGGCACAAGGCTTATAGTCGTTTGTTACTAGTTAGGATTTTCAGAAGACTTCAGGGGCTGCTTTGGGTTCAGGGTTTAAAGATAACCTGAGCTCAGTAGTTCCAGCGTCTGTCCAGCCTCTGTGGCCCAAGTTCTCTACCCCACACTGTTGATAAACTCTCAGCGAAGAACCTTCCAGAGGCAAGATAGTTGATGGACTCAGAGCGGTAAAGATTGAGAAGCAGGAGGAAAAAAGATTTGCTCCTCACTGTCTGTTTCCTGTTAGCTTTCTGTTCCTGTCTCCAACCTCCCTTCCAGGGAGAGCAGCAGCCTCCAGTCTGTAGTTTTCCCCACTTTTGCAAACCTGCTTCACTGAAACAGTCAGCCCTCAGGACCCCAGTCCAAGCGGAGTAGCTCCACCCCTCCATGGCCCCAGGGCTTCATTTTCGTGGCCTTGACCTCCACATTTCTGTCATACTCACCCAGCTTCTTCCCTTGTTCACACCCTTTGTGGGGAGAGGCTGCTTCTTCCGGTTGCCCACCCTGTAATACCTTCATGTCCTCTCAATTTTTCAGTTCACTACTTTTAAAATTAAATCCCCTGATTAAAAAATTGGTGTATCTTCAATCCCCTGACTAGATTCTTAATTGATGCAATTGCATCTTTATCTCATTGAATCCTCTTACAACTCAGTAAGGCAGGCAGAAAACCGATGGCAGATGATGTGGAATAGCTAACTCATGTTTCACGATGGGGAGGTGTCTGGAGCCCCTAGGTGGCATAAATGCTTAACACACTCCACTGCTAACCCAAAAGTTGGACGGTTCAAGTCCACTCAGAGGTGCCTTGAAAGGAAGACCTGGCAACCAACTTCTAAAAGCTCAGCTGTTCAAAACTGGAACACAGTTCTACTCCGACATACATGAGGTCGTCAACAGCAGCTGACTTTTGGTTTTAAGTGGTCAAGGCTTTATCTCTTACTTGTTCCATGATAGAAGTTTCTTCTCTGACTTTTTGAATGTTGATGGCGTCTTTTCTTTCTTATTCATTATTTGTATACAAGACTATAGAGAGGATCTATACTGGGTCAACTGGCCAAGTATCAAGTTTGACCCAGTGTAATAAAGAGTATACTGGTCTCTGCCTGATAGTAAGGCTCTTTGAAACTCTTGTCTGTGGCTAAGGGGATCTACCAGTGGATCAGTCTGGCTAGTCTGCAGATGGGTTTGGGTCTCTCACTCTTCTCCATAGCCTTCTACAAATTGGGTGCTCATAATTTTGTCTCTGATACTTTTCCCTTCACTATATTTGAATTTTTTAGTTATATTTGTATCACACAAGGCAATGTGTTTCTTTCATGTGGACTAAATTGGCTTCTCGCTTATATGGCTGCTTGTTGGAATACAAGCCTTTAAGACCTCAGACAATATTCCAGTTGATAGCCAGGCACCATCTGCTTTCTTCACCACCCTTTACGGTCGCACCCTTTTCTTCAGTCATCATTGAAAGAAGGTGCGTATTGAGCAGGGTCATGTTATCTGAACTAACTGTTCTGAAATTGGTGTAGAGTTAAGTAGGAGCCCACACTCCATCTGCTTGTCCTTGGTGTTTACACGTCTCAGGTTTACTTTGTTGGTCATAGTATGGACAAGTCAAAACCCTCTAAGACCAACTGCCTCAATGGCAGCCATAAGCCAGACAGCAAGCTATCACACATACACACACACACACACACACACACACACACACACGTTACAAGCTGGAAAGCAAAACATCATATAAACAAGTACAGCATTAGCAATCTCTCCCCACCCCCACCCCCGGGGTATAGTTCAACCAATCAGGCCTCTCATCCATGCCCACAGGGATGCTTCTCTGGTTGGTCCTCAACCTGTCAATCATGAGGTGCCTTGACGAATACCCTTGTAAAAATGGTATGGTGGCCACATTTGCCTTAATATAGCTGCACAAAGGGGAAGAAGATTTTAACTCACAAATGCCCAATAAATAATTTCTACGAGGTGGAGGTCAGACTCCATCCTCCATCCTTCTCTACCCTAGGCTGACACCATTTGTCCCTCATACAGCACTCTTTTCTGCTGGTTTCTATAACCCTTGACAGTGGTCACTCACAGACAATACTCACAATTACAGAGATGTGTTAGGGAAGCACAGGTTCCATATCAGGATCAGGAGCACCAGCTCTCCTGTCATGAGCACCTGTCTCATCTGACCACAGGCATACCTCCCTCTGGTCCTCGACCCCTCAGTCACATGGCCCTCGGCCTTTGCTCCGTACAGAGTTCCCTTTGTTGCTGATAAATGCCCAAAGTGCATTCCACTCTGTAAGTTGGCCTCCTGCCCTCAGGCACTCAGCTTAACTCCTTAGAGGGGACCAGAAACTCACCACTTTGCCGCATAGTTTTGATGTTGCTGCCTCTTGCTTGCATAGAGATCTTGGGGTCTGAAGCACCCGCTACTCATGGTTTTTCTTTCTTTTCTTCTTTCCCATCATTTTATTGGGGGCCCTTACAGCTCTCTCTCTCTCTCTCTCTCTCTCTCTCTCTCTCTTTTTTTGGCATCACTGCTCTCCGGTGGTGGGAGTAGGAGGCCCAGCCCCACCGCTGGAATTGAACCTCCGTCGCAGTGGACCGCAGTCCCGCGCACAACCACTACGCCACCGGGGCTCAGCCCCCTTACAGCTCTTATAACATTCCATATATCAATTGCATCAAGCATGTTTGTACATATCATCATTGCCAAGACTTTTGCTGCTTGAACCCTTGATATATGCTCCTTTTTTCTCCTCCCTCCTGCCCCTGTTACCCTCCTATATCCTTGATCAATTATATATTGTTATTTTGTATCTTTGGGGTTTTTTTTGTTTTTTTTTGGAGGGGCATCACTGCCCTCTGGTGGTCATGGGAGCTACCCAGCCCCGCTCCTGGAGAGCTGCTGCTGGATTTGAATGGCCAAGCCCATGAGCCGCAGTCAACCACTCAACCACTATGCCACCGGGGCTCTGTTGTTATTTTGTATCTTACACTGTCCTTTGTCTCCCTTCACCCACATTTCCGTTAATCATCCCCTTCCTGCTGGGCAAAGGGGCTATGTATCCAATATTGTGATGAGTAACCCTTGTCTCACCTTTGTCTGTTCATGACCATCCCCCTATCCACATGATATCGCTATTCCCACTACAGTTCCTGAAGGGTTTCTCTTTCCTGAATTCCTTGTGTCGAGTGCTCTTATCTGCACCAGTGTGTGTTCTCTGGTTAAGAGGTTTGCAAGTTAGAACTGGATCATGGTGGCGGAGAGGAAGACGTATTCAGGAACCAGAGGAATGAGGTGTGGTTTATCGGTGCCATACTACACTTTGGTTGAATCATCCCTTTTTTACACCCCTTCTGGGGTGGGGCATCCAATTATCTCCAGATGCATTTTGGGTCTCCCCTCCGATCCCCTTCTTTGACATCGATATGGTTGTTCGCTTTGGATCTTTTCTTACCTGTCACCACATCGTGATCTCACAGGTTGGTGTGCTTCTTCCAGGTGGGCTTATTTGCTTTCCTGCTAGGTGGCCCCTTGTTTGACTTTAATCCTTTAAGATCCCAGATGCTATATCTTTCTTCTTCTTTTTTTAAAAATCATTTTATTGGGGACTCATGCAACTCATCACATACATCCATTGTGGCAAGCACTTTTTGTACATTTGTTGCCATCATCATTCTCAAAACATTTTCTTTCTACTTGAGCCGTTGGTATCAGCTGCTCATTTTCCCCCTCCCTCTCCTTCCTTCCCTCATAAACCCTTGATAATTTATAGATTGTTATTATATTTTCATGTTTTACACTGCCCAGTGTCTCCCTTCACCCACTTTCCTGTTGTTCAACCCCCCAAGGAGGGGATTATATTGTAATCAGTTTCTCCTCTCTCCCCTTCCTTCCCCTTCTCCTCCTGGTGTGACTACTCTCATTATTGGTCCTGAGGGGTTGATGTGTCCCGGGTTCCCTGTGCTTCCAGCTCTTATCCATACCAGTGTGCATCCTCTGGTCTAGCCAGATTTGTAAAGTAGAATTGGGATCATGGTTGGAGGGGTGGGGATGGGAGGGAGAGGAGGAAGCATGAAAGAACTAAAGAAAAGTTATATGTTTCATTGGGGCTATACTGCACCTTGACTGGCTTGTCTCCTACCCGTGACCCTTCCTTTTTTTAAAAAAAATTTCAAAATAAGTATATTATTACAGAAATAAGATTTGCATTATTTATTCTTGCCAGTCATGTCTACCTCCTAAATGTTTTTTTTTCCTAAATATTTTTGAAAGCATGCTTTGCTTTTTTTTAAGTGTGTTGTGATTGGGTTTGGGGAGTGAAATAGCTGCTTTAAAGTGATCAAGGGGAAAACAAAAGAGTTCCCTGAAGTCTGCTCCAGCGGATGGGGTGTCAGAGTAGAGCTGTGCTCACCCCATGGGGTTTTTTTTCACTTGTCATTCAGTAGTTTATTTTTTCTTTGCTTGTTTTTTTAAAAAATCATTTTATTGGGGGCTCATCCATCGTTTTTCACAATACATAAATACATATATTGTGCCACACATCTTCTCATGCCTGCTGCCGTCATCATTCTCCAAACATCTGCTTTTCCACTTGAGCCCTTGATATCAGCTTCTCATCCTTTCCCCTCCATCCTTGCTCCCCCTCCCCCACTAACCCTCAATACTTTATAAATTATTATCTTGTCATAACTTCCACTGCCTGATGTCTCCCCTCATCCACTCCCCCAATGTCTGTCTTCTCGATAGGATGTTATATGTGGATTCTGGTAGTTGGCTCCCTCTCTCTACCCCACCTTTCCTCCACCCATCCAGTAGCTCCACTCTTACTACTGGCCCCAAGGGGTTCATCTGTCGTGGGTTCCCCGTATTTCCATTCCCACAACCCTTCTTTAAGTGGATGTTCAATTGCCTACAGGTGGGCTTTGGGTCTCCACGCCACACTCCCGCTCATTCACAATAGGATGATTTTTTGTTCTTTTATGTCTGATACCTGATCCCATCGACATCTTATGATCACACAGGCTAGTGTGTGTCTTCCATGTGGGCTTTGTTGCTTCTCAACTAGATGGCCGTTTGCGTATCTTCAAAGCTTTGAGACCCCAGATGCTATATCTTTTGATAGCTGGCACCATCTGCTCTCTTCACCACTTTTGCTTTGTCTTCAGTGATCCTGTGGGGAATGTGAGTATCAAAGAGTGCCAGCTTATCAGAACCAAGTGTCCTTATGTTAAGGGAGGCCTTGAGTAGAGGCCCAAAGTCCTGGCTACTATATTAATACTTACTATGTAAATATATGTACATTGGCCTCTAACCTTTTCACTATAAACTAATATTTTTACATATTTACATGCCTATAGCTGTGCTCATGTTCTTCTTAATGGTTGTGAGATTTTCCTAATTTTCCCTTTTCCTGCTTCTGAGATGGCTCATTTTATACTCAGCAGGATGATATTCGCACCCTATTTGCATGTGTCCATCATTTTTGCAGACGCTTACAAGAAATATGAGCAGAAGAGCCATAATAAGTAATCTAGTGAATTGCATCCCAATTTGAGCAAAGCTCTTTTAGCTCTGTCAATAAGTGCCCCAAAGGCACTCCCTCTCTGCAATGCATCTCAGCCTGAAGACGCTCAGCAAACCTAGCTCCCCAAGAAGTGGTCGGGACAACCCCTTGTCCACGTGTCTTGCCCTTGGTCACTGGGCTGGAACGCCCACTGCTTTGTCTCATGCAATTTGTTCTGCTTCTGCTGCCATCACTTCTCTGCCATCCCGCGTAATTGTGCCTTTTTCTGTTGAAAGTGCCAGTAAAGGGTATCTATAAGTTTGAAAAGTTGAAATTCAAATATGTGTAGATTTATGATCAGATTTTCACAACCTCACCAAAATGAGAACTTCCCCCTGCACTATATATATATATATATATATATATATATATCTTATGTATAGAGTCCCCCCTAACATGGACACCAACATCTTTCTCCTAAAGGCAAGAAATATCTGATTTTTTATTAAACCCCACATTTTTCACACCCTAAGGATGTTCCCAGGCAGAAAAATTAGGAGAAACTTGTCTGTTATATATTTAAGTTTTAATGCAAGAGTCCTCATACTAATGTCCATTATGACTCTTCTGGAGAGTATAGTATCCAGTTCCTAAAGTTATTTAAGCTAAAACAAACAAGTGCACAGTCTCCTGATAAGAGCCATTTCCTGGTCTAAAGGACACACTACTCCTGGCTCTTATTTCTTGATGATGATGAGATTCCCCCTTTCTGCTTCTGGGATGGTTCATTTAAATCTAGCAGATGACAAAACTGACCAATCCCCAAATTAAGAGTTCCGAACACCTCCTTCACGTGGCTCCATGCCATATGCGGGTGTGTGGGTGGGTGCGGGTGCGCAGAGGGGTGCTGTATACTTTATTTACATTGTTATCAAGCCACCCAATCCCCTGGGTGGACCTGACATCTCCCATTTGCACCTCTTCTTCCTTGACAATTGCCATTTGGCAGGAGTTAAAAAACTAATGGCCAAAGAGCCACACCAAGTCTCTCACTGCACTGCAGGTTTGGTTGGGTGCCTTTGCCTGATCTCGGAACTTGCGTCCTCACTCATTAGTCACCTTCCTATAGTGCCTGAAAATCACACCATCTCCGAACATTAATCTCTAGCTTCCATTCCAAATGTTTTTCTAGCTTAGTATCAGACCCCAAACGCAATAAAACCAAACTCACTGCACTGAGTCGTTTCCAATGTAGGACACGGTAGAACTGCCCCTGTGACTGTTTTATATATATATATATATACATATATATATATATATATACACACACACACACACATATGATCTAACATATAGATAGGAGCGGGAAATTCTTGTTTAGGTTGTGAAAATTTTTGTTTAGGTTGTGAAAATCCCATCTTAAATCTGCACATATTTGAATTTCAAATATTTAAGTTCATAGGTATACTTTATTGGCACTTTCGATGAAAAAAGGCAAAATTATTGAATCAACAGTCAAAGTCTGAATAAGGATCCGGTGACTTCCTGAACAAATAACTTGCATCTCCTTCCTCTTCGACCAATCAGGGAGCAAGTCAAGGTCTGAGGCCCTACTTCTGGAATCCTGACCTATAAAAATCCTGTAAATAGAAGTACTTTTGCTGTGCTTACATGAAACCTCCTGCCTGTATTTATTTAAAAGTTTATCTGTAACACCTTATGAGGTGTTTTACTGGGGGAAAAATCCTAAAACGAATACTTCACACATTTGTTTATTTTTAAGAAGTGTGAACCCATCCGCATGTGTGTTTGAAATTATGGTTCACTTGCTCATATTTATATTTTATTTCATAACTGAAGCAGTGAATTAATTTGGATTATTCCATTTAGAAATCATGTAAGATGTTGTAAGTGCTCTAAAAGTAGTCGACCCTTCCCTGACTCTGTTCAGAAGGAGCTAATATCCACAGGGTCAGCAGTCCTAACTCGCCAACGGCCCCAAGGGAAACTGATGAGGCTGCCTGCTCTCATAAGATCTATTTTCAAAAGACTTCTCTTCAAGGATTGGAAATGCCTGTCCACATTTGACTTGCTTGAGTGCAGAAGAGTCTTAACCAATCACAATTGTTCATGAGCTTTGGATAAAAGACAATTCTCAAACAAAAACTCAAATTTACTGCCATCGAGTCAATTCTGACTTGCAGTGACTCTACAGGACAGAGTAGAACTATCTTCATGGGTTTCAAGCTTGTAAATCTTTTTTTGTTTGTTTGTTTTTGGGGGGGCAATCACTGCTCTCGGTGGTGGGAGTAGGAGGCCCAGCCCCACTGCTGGAATTGAACCTCCGTCCCAGTGGGCCGCAGTCCCGCGCACAACCACTACGCCACCGGGGCTCAGCCCCCGCTTGTAAATCTTTACAGGAGTAAAAAGTCTCAACTTGACCCAAAGGAGCGGCTAGTGGTTTTGAACTGCTGACCTTTCATTTAGCAGTCCAACACCTTTGGAAAATGTCATTCTAATTACTGGCAGTAGGGTTTAAGAAGTTTTTTCTTGGGAAAAATTCTTTTTTTTTGGGGGGGGGGCATCACTGCTCTCCGGTGGTAGAAGTAGGAGGCCCAGCCCCACTGCTGAAATTGAACCTCCATCCCAGTGGGCTGCAGTCCCGTGCACAACCACTACACCACCGGGGCTCAGCCCGGGAAAAATTCTTTTCATGGAAGAGCTGGAGAAAATCTGAGAACTAGCCTCAAGGTCCATAAAAATGTTAACTAATGAGCAGTCCTTTGAGATACGAACTTTAGTAAGGAAAAAAGAAAGAGGTCAGATTCCCTAATAATCCTAATGTTTCACCTGCCAGGTGTCCCCACTAGGTTTACCTGGGCCAGCCAGCATCTTCATTTGGACTTGACTGTTAGAACAGGGTCCCTTGGTCCAAGGATGCTCCAAGAATATAGGAGGTTGGGGCAGGCAATGACCATTCTGCCTTGGCCTAACGGGATGCTGGCTTTAGTCCCAATGTGTGGCACTGCCAGGGCAGAGATATTCCTGAGCTTCTTATGATGAGATCTGAACTCAAGTTGAGTCCCCCTAAGCCTCCGCTCCTGTGCCTTGCCCAGCTTGCCCCTCCCTGTTGCTATCTTAGCCGACCTGACTCCTGATTTAGCCTTCCCACATTCCATCTGTCACCAGTTCTGCAGTTCCTTCCTCCCCATCTCTCTCTTCATCCCCTGGAATCCTGACTCCAGCCCTGGCAATCCTGTCTAAGGCCTTGTTCCGTGACTTTTGAGAAACCGTGTGTGTCTGGGGAATGGTTAAAGCCTATATCTAGGTGAGGCAGTCCCTAGCTATAAATTAGCCAAGTGAACTCACATTAATTTGTACAGCTAAAAAGGGGAAAGCCAATTGAAGGGATCTACATATAACCTCCTCTCTGGGGTGCAGACAATGGGGAAGCAAGTGAGGGGACACATTGGACAGTGTACAATATGAAAAAGTTATAACAATTTGTAAAATATTAAGGGTTCATGGGGGAGGGGGAGTGGGCAGGGAAGGGAAATGTGGGGAGCTGGTACTGGGTGCCTAAGTGGAGAGAGGATGGTTTGAGAGTGATGTTGGCAACAAGTGTGCAAATGTGGTCTGCATACAATTGATGTATGTATTGATCATGATGGGAGTTGTATGAGCCCCCAATAAAATGATTTATTAAAAAAACGGGGCGGGGGGGAGTTGAGCCCCGGGGGTGTAAGTGGTTGAGTGCAGGACTACGGCCCGAGGGCTTGGCAGTTCAAATCCAGCAGCGGCTCTCAAGAGCAGCACTGGATAGTGCCCACGACCACCAGAGGCAGTGATGCCCACAAAAAAAAGGGGAGGGGAAGAAGAACTTATACCAAGGGCTCAAGTAGAAAATATTTGGAAATGAAGATGGCAGCATGTGTACAAATATGCTTGATACAAATGATGTATGGAATGTTAAAAGAGCTGTAAGAGCCCCGAATAAAATCATTGGGAAATAAGGGGGGCAGGGGGAGATGGATACTGATCAAGTATTCCCTACATATCACAGAGCATACCAGGTATTTTCAAACCTCCTAATGAGTCCATGAAGGCAGGCTAATGGAGTATTAGTTAGCGATAGGGGCGCTCCTTTACCCCTGGCTTGCCTGCTCCTCAGGGACACGTGAGATTCTAGGGGCAAAGAAGAGTTCTAGCTGATACCGATGCCTCCATGGTTCACTTGGAAACAGTTCTCAGATTTTCTCCGTGCTGGGCCCTGTGCTCAGTCATTCAGGTCGGGCAGTTCAAAGCCGCCAACTGCTGCGCGTCGTCTGTTTCATACAGATGTGTACCCTTGGGATCTGCAGGGGGCGGTGCGACACTGGTCTTCAGGGCTGCTGTACACCAGAGACTACTTGAGTTTGGCTTAGGGGTTACCCCACCAGCAACTCCCGGGGAGAAAGACTGGGCTTCTACCCCCGCAAACAGCTACCCTCTGGCAAACCCACAGGGCCGCACTTTGAGTCCGCATTGGCTCCACGGCAGAGAGTTTGGTGTTGGGTTCTATATCTCAATCGGAACGACGTGTTTTGGCTTGCCTGCGACTTCATTTACGGCGGTAACAGATACATGGAAACATACATCCATTCAGAGTTTCTACATGTACCGTTCTGGGACATTTTGCCACCACCCTCACTCTCTGCCCACCTTGTGACATGGTGCCTTATGGAGACTCTGCCGCTTAAAGTTCTCTTCTGTACTTAGACCATTCTGTATCAGAGCACAATGCTTAAGGCAGACGTAATTTTTTTTGCATTTATTTTTAGATCATTTTATTGGGGGCTCATCCGGCTCTAATCGTGATCAATACATACGTCAACTGTATTTGTTGCCATCATCATTCTTGAAACATGCTCCTTCCACTTTGGCCCCCGGTATCCACAGACAGAGGTTAGGATTTACAACACCCGACACATATTGTGGGTGGGGGGGAGGTGCACAATGCAATCCAGAACCTTTGAACATCTCCTTTGTGCAGGTGGAAAGACAAAGAAAGCCTGGGCCTTGCTTTCAGCAAGCTTTGAGATTTCTGAATACAACCAGCAGGGCTGACTGCGAATTTACAGTGAGAATGTAACTGCCAAAGGATCCTGAACCCTGCGCACTCCTGCGACACTTTGGCTTGGGTTCTCCGTGCCCTTAGGGTGGGGGTGTAGAGACAGGCATTAAAGACGCACCAGCAGTGCCCTCGAGATGAGAAAACCTTCACCTTTGGCTAGAAACCCGACTTGAGTGTGGCTCACACCTGCTCGGGGACCGCATGTTCCTACTTTGGGAGTAAAGGAAAGATCCCGGGCTCCCACAAATGCTGTGCATGTCACTAACTGAAAGGTCGGCGGTTCGAAGGCACCCCAGCAGCCCCACAGAGGAGGGGCCTGGCAAGTTGCTTCCCTAAAGAATATCGCCAAGAAAACCCCATGGAGAAGTTGCACCCTGTAACACCTTGGGTCACCAGGAGTCAAAGTCAGCTTGATCGTAACTGTCTCACTGTTACTGCTGTCATGTGGGTGCTTTAAGGAACGGAGAGGTTTGTCCTCACAGTTCAGAAGGTTGGAAGTCCGAATCAGGGTATCAGTCCTATAGATTCTGGGGCCCGTGAGAGAGACACTATTCTCTGCTCCTCTCCGAGCTTCTGGTAGTCCTTGGCTAGGCTTGACATTCTGTGTTTGAATCTGCTTCTGAGTTTAGAGGCCCTCTGTGTGAGTCCAGGTAGACTAGAGGAACAAATTCATAGACGTGCATATGGATGTAAGGGCAAGGTTTATATACAAGAGAAATGGAACATTGAGAAAACATCCCAACCCAGTCCAGTCCAAAGTCACAAGTCCGATACTAGCCCACATGTCTGACACCAATCTATAAAGTCTCCTTCCAATTCACAAAGTACGTGCAGTAGAGGCATCCTGGTGATGGCAGGGGTCTCCCCATGGCTCCTCATTTCCAGGATTCAGGGTCCATCAGCAGTATCCATTGGCGGTGGGAGTATCTCAGCACTGGCAGGAGTCTCTCTGTGGCTTCTCTGACCCCAGAGGTCTGGTTCCATCAGGGCAAGCCCATGTGGCTTCTCTTCCAGCTCCTCCATTCTCCAGAAATCAGGATCAATCAGCGTGCTGTCATCTCATCTTGTCAGTAGTTTGTTGTCTCGGAGACTCCATCCGGTCTCCCTTTTTCAATTGGGAAATACCACAAGACTTCCCAGAAATCTCAGGAGAAAGCCATGCCCACACAAAGGACTCATTGGCTACTTAATGGCTATCTCCAGATTAACAGGCTAGACTCCACCCCTACATCTCAATCATGAAATTGACATAGGTACATGACCGCCACACCTTCTTTCCTCCCAGGCTGTTCTCTCTTTTTATTAGAAGGGACTACTTCATGAGATGAGGACCACCCCCCTCCAGTATGACCTTAGTATGACCAACTGAAATGATTCTGAAAACCCTGTTTCCAAACAAGGTCATGTTCAGTGGCTAGGGATTTAGCATACCTTCTTGGGAGGTACAAGTCAATCCACACCAATCCCCTGGAACATCATCGGCACCATGCCCTCCCCCCCCCACCCCCCAGACTGGTCTCTTCTGATAAGCAAGTGCCGCAAAGTCTCGCCATCCTTGTTACCAAGGAACATTTCCCCTACAGTTTTTCCGTGATAGATTCATTTGTTCTTCTGGCAATCCCCGATACACTCTTTGTAGTCCCCCATACTCTCAAGATTCTTTGCCAGGACCATCATTCAGATGCACCACTTCTTCTCTGGTCGTCCTTAGTCCGTGTCTAGCGTTCATATGCACGTGACGTGATTGGAAATATCATGACTTGGATCATGGTATAAATATGCATGGTGGAAGGATACAGTCCTGATTTTAAACCATGTAGTAGCCCCTTGTTGTGGAAGCCTACCTCTGGTCTATGTACAGATTCCACATGAGCTTAGTGAAGTATTCTGGAATTCCCATTCTCCACAGGGCTACCCATAGTTTCTTGTGCTTTACATGTTCGAATACCTTTGGGTAGACAATAACACACAAGTGAGCATCTTTCTGATAGTCTCTGCTTTCAGCCAAGATCCAGCTGACATCAGCCATGATATTCCCATTTTGTTACCTATTCTGAATCCATCTTGAATTTCTGGCAACTCCCTGTCAATATACAATTCCGTCTGTAGATGCCTCCAGCAAACATTTCCTTGTATGTGATATTAATGAAGCTGTCTGGCAATTTATGCATTCTATTATCTTTGGTGGGCTGAGGTGGTAGTGGGCACAAATACAGACAGATTCCTTCCAGACTGCTGTCTTCCAAATTTCTTCATATAGACTAGTGAGCGATTCTAAGACTGCTTTAGTTTTTTGTTGTTGTTGTTGTTATTGAAGCACTTCAATTGGTAGTCTGTCAATTCCTAAAGCCTGGGAATCTGTATCTTTAATAATAAACCCTCCTGGCACATCTTCTGGCCAGGGAAGTTTGGTTTGGAACACCATGATTGAGACCTCCCTGGGACCGCTAGTGACTGTGATGAACTGCATGTGCCAAGGGTCTCGGGGGGCTGCAATGTTAAAGAAGACCTCCAGGCATCCTGATGATGCGATGCTGACAGTGGGTGACACCAGGCTCAGAAGCACCACTTTAACCATTGACATGATGGCAATTCGTGACTTTGCTCTCAAGGCAAAGGATGCGCCGACTCTGTTCACAAGCCCCAGGTCTCTGCTCTGATGCATTCGTTTCAACTTTTCATTAAGAAGAAAAATCAGACACGCCGACAATGATTCAATGTATACTATTTATATTTGACACCTCATTCACCTATTGTGACCTGTGTCGTCAATTGTGTATCTGAGCTGGATTCAGCTCAGTGGCATACGCAGTCGCCACTCCAACAGGTAGCTGTGTGTGTGTTTCAGAGCTATTTTAAAATAAGTTGGCAGACATCATGACCCCAAACACCTCAGCATGCATATCCCCCTAAAAAGATTCTCTCCTTCATAACCACAAGACCATAATCACAGATAACAAAACTGCTAATAATTCTCTAATATGGATCGTTCATCAGACTGTGCTCAAAATTTCTCTGCTGGTCCCCCAAATGTCTTTCACAGCTATTTTTATTTCAAAGCTGGACGTATCATATGTTGCATATGGTTGGAAAGTTTTTCCGCCATGTTTGTTTCTTTTCTAGACCAGTTATATGGAAGAACATCCCTAATCTGGAGTTTTCCGACGGCTTCCTCATGAGGTATACTGTGTCTGTCTGGGATGAACTAGAGATACAAATTCATAGACACTCATATATGTATAAGAAAGAGCTTTACATACAAGAGCTATTGAATATTGAGAAAACATCCCAGCCCAATCCAGATCAAGTCCATAAGCCAGATATTAGCCCTTATGTCCGAAACCAATCTATACATCCCTCTTCAGATTCATGCAGCACATGCAGTGATGTTGAGTGCAGGAAGATCACAGGCCAGCAGATGAAAAGTCTTGTGAATCCAGTGGCAGTTTAAGCATCTCAGAGTTGGCGTGGGTTTCCACACGGCTGCTTCAGTTCCAGGGTTCTAGCGCACTTTCACGTGTCTTGTCATGAGAGACTGTGAGTGTGTCCTGCCTCCAGCCGACTATTTATCTCCATTGCACCTCTAAGTGAGGTCATCAAGCAGTGACCTGATTGACAGGCTAGATTCTAGCCCTTCACGCTGCACAGTCTCAAGTTGGCACAAGATTATGTAACTACCACATATGCTAAACATAAAAACAAAAGACCAAAAGCAAAACTGATCCAAATATTTATGGTGTGCATCCTTTATTGTATATGCCCATCAAGTAGCCCTCTGCCGTTGAGTCCACTCGGACTCAGCGCTGGCCCCATCGTGGGTCTCTGAGGCTGTGATTCTTGACTGGATTCACAGACAGCCTCACCTTGCTTCCACGGAGTAGGGGGGGGGGTTTCAACAGCTGACTTTGCGGTGAGCAGTGCAACGCTTACCCCACAGCACCACCAGGGCTCCTCACATATGTAGATGTACATATGTTTATAGAGAGAGGCAGAGGTTTACTTGCTCCCCCTATTCCATACACTCCTCTTTTATCCCTCGAAGAGTCATAGGCAACCATGACATGTAGCAAACACTTTACTGTACGTCTGGTACTGTTTTCAGAAATTTAAAGGTAATCACTCATTATGCCTCGTAACCATGAGGTAAAGATTGGGACACAGATTTTGACTGGCACAGACCACACAGTACTCAGTGGCGGAGCTGGTTCCGAGACCCAGGAAGTCTCTCTCTAGAGCTGGTCTCACAACCACGAAACTCATGTCATAGGTGTCACTCTACAACTTATTCTCTGTCCCCCCACCATCTGTTAATTTTCTAGGTTATCGTATTTTTATTCCCAATAAGTTATTCTGAATGTCTAAACAGAAAACTGGGAAAAAATTGAACAGTGAACCTCCATACCTAGATTCTGCAAACAGCATTTCCTGATATTTGCTTTATCATGAATTAACTTATTTCTCTAGCCCTGCCTTCAATTGTCCCTCAGTGTATTCTTTCTAAGTACTACTTATGTTTTAAAATAGGTGCAGAAAATTCATAGTGTAGAGGTTTGACAATTTATTCACTCAGTCATCTACAGATGCGTGCTCAGGTTGTTTCTGAGATTGCAACTATGCTGAAATCAGCATACTTGTTTTTATACTTTCCCTTACACTAATGATGCTTCTATTTCACTAAGATAAATTCCTAAAAATGGTATTGCCAGGTTAAAGGGTATGCTTAATTTTAATAGATATTGCTGGGTCAGTTTCCAGGAGTATGCTGTTATGTATTTAAATTTGCCACCTCAAAATATTTGCTGGACTACTACATGATTTTTGTGTGGAGTACAATGTAATGGCCCAACATATCATATAATCACTTTCCATAATGCAATATAATAAACAAATAGATCGTTCCAATGTCATGGATCCTAAACCTAACTACTTTGGGGTTACAAAAAAAATAGCATAGGCATAGAGGCACATAGACACGTGAGGGATGTCTACAAATCAGGGATGTACAGGGCTTTGATGAAGAAATGAATCAGCTTGGTTAAGATTCTGATTAGGGGATTGCTAACCTTCAGGATTCTGTTTGGTCACCTTTCTTTGGAATGGGATCTCTTCAGTCAGTTGGCCAAGTAGCTGCCTTCTAACTTCCCTAGCATAAACAAGTGAGTGCAAACAAACTGTAGACAACCTTGAGAAGAATGGAAATTCTAGAAAACTGGGTTCTGCTCATTGGGAACTTGTACATGGCTCAAGAGACAGTTGTATAAGCAGAACAAAGGCATGCTGCATAGTTCAAAATTAGGAAAGTTGTGCGACAGGGTTTCATCCTCTCACTATACTTCTTCAACCTGTATGCCAAGCAAATCATCAGAGATTCTGAATTATGTGAAGAAAAATGTGGCATCGGGATTGGAGGAAGGCTTATTAACAGCTTTCAATATGCAGATGACACACTCTTGTTTGTTGAAATCAAGAACTTGAAGTGTTTGGGAATGAAGACCAAGGATTTTAGCTTTCAGTATGGATTACAGCTCATTGTAAAAGAAGACTCGAATCCTCACAATTGGACCAATAGGTGCATCATGACCGATGGTACACAGGTTGACGTTGTGAAGGATTTTGTCTTACTTGGATCCACCATCAAAGCCTCATGGGAGCGGCAGTCAAGATGTCAAATGACATAGTGCATTAGGTAAATCTGCTGCACAAGACCTATTTAGAGATAGAAAAGCAAGCGTGATACTTTGAGGATTAAGGGCCACCTGACACTGGATCTCCAGGCTAACTTCTGATGAAAATGATACCTACACACTCCGCCCACTAAACAATGTCAGTGTTTACCATTGTGGTGACCTCTGTTCATCCAATGAACACCCGCTCACAAGACACCTGATCCATATCTTCCTTTATTTCCGGACAGAATTGTAGCCAGAATTCTGGTCTCTCAACACTGTGCTGCTTTGAAGAGATTATGTCTGCCTTTTCTTCCTTCTCTGGACCCTCTTTGCCAAGCACAATGACTCGCACTCAGGAAACGGTTCATGTTGAATGGATCAGTGAATGAAATGTGGGGGAGATGTCCTGAAAAACAGCCAGTGGCCAAATCCTAGAGTCTTTGTATGTGAGGCAAAAGTGCCTGGAATGCATTCAGTGGTTATTTGGAAACCACAAGAAATGCCTGAGCTGGGGAGGAGGAAGAGCGGCGCTGAGGCGGGCAGGCAGAGGGGTGAGGTGAAAGCAAGCTCACATGCAATTCTTGAGAGCTGAAGTTTTAATCGTGTGTCTGCTTCTCCCTCCTATTCCACAGACTTGGAATTTAATTTTAGCTCAAAGTCCTGAACTCTAGCTGGGGTTTGTTCTAAGGAAGAAAATTGAGAAAATGTCGAGGAACAAGATAAGAATTTACACCAGAATGCAAGTGTGGGGTGAAGTCCAACCTATCAAGCAGGTCCCAGCCTGAGGATGCCTCCGTGAGGTGTGGCCTTTCCAAGGGACCCTGGAACCCCCTTTTCTCCTTGTTCCTTGTTTAGGAATGGGCACCCTGGGAGCTGTGAGCCCCCCTGCCCACTCCCTGATCCCATTTTCCTTAGATCCAGGCCACTCTGCACCCCCACGCCCCCTCCCTGTTCCCTCTCCCCCGCAATCTCCCTGTTTGCACACACGTCATGGTCCTGTGTCATCCATAGCTTGATGTAGCTACGTGAATCCAAAGAGGGCTCAGCCAGCGTCAGCCTTGTGGCTGTGAGCAGGATTGGGCTGGGACGCCTGCTTGATATAGAATGACTTCTTGATGATCAGGTTCTTTCTTAGACATAGATGCCTGCCACTGCGTTTGTTTCGCTAGACAATCCAACCTAACACAACCACCCTAGACATTGACATTTGGTGCGAATCTTTTCAGAACTCTTCTCCTAAGAATATGATCATAACATAAATTCTTTGGTGGATGTAGGAAATTTGATTTGTGCATTTTTATATCATTGACTAGTGTGTTTGTGTCTGTGCGTGTGTTTGCCTGAAAGGAGACACCCCTTAATAGCTTTAATAGTACATCATGAGGACCTGGCACAGAATAAAGACTCAATGTATATGGATTGACTGAACGAAGGATCATTATCCACTGTCATGTATCTTTATGTGAGACTTTTAATACTTTTATTAATTCATCAAGGACATAAAATTGCTCCAATGTCTACAGCCAATGCCTTTCTCCTCTTTGCTTCATATTATCACTGCTAGCAGAATTATTAATATAAAAACAGACAGGCATGAGCTCCTCAAAATGCCTTATCGATAACAACAATACCCGGATATCTTTTTTTTCCTTCCCAGATTTTTACCCTGAATGGGGAGCACTTTCAATACTTTGTGCCTTGTTTTTTGAGTCTTTCCCAGGGCCGACTTCTTTGCATGTCACCAAGGTGCACACACAGACCCACGCCTCACCCCTCAGCCTGTGAGTGGCTGCTCTGTGGTGCCTGGTAGGGGATCACTAGATCCCCAGCCAGCTTCTGGTCCCTGAAGTCCTGCCACCCCGCTGGATCATTCTTTAGCCAGGAAGTTCCTTGCCTGTCTCCTCCTCCAACAATGGTTCTCATGTCTTCTTTCCCTACATGAGTCTGGTTTCCCAGGCTGTGGGCTGCCGGAACAGAGGCGCCCTGTTGTCTCCCCCTCTGTGCTCTCTTTAGACTTCCTCAGACGGACGCCACAACACTGACCTAACTGGAATGAGGCATGTGGGGGATTTAGGGATGTCCGAATGATTTGACTGAACAACTGACCAGCTTCTTTCCTTTCAGGTTCTAGGAAAGGCAAAAGGAAAAATCATGCCGAGACCATGCATTCAGTTGGTAATCTGCTAGCTAGCTCTTTTCTTTATACAAAATGTCACTATTTATGTATACAGCAGTGGTTCACTCACTCTTGTGTATCTTATACCTGACTTGGTACTGTACACATGGTAGATTGGTTCAGACGAGTAAGTAGGAATGTAGTGACATGCAAAGGACTGTGGTGAGCATGGTGGCTGTTTAGTGTCCTCAGTTGGTTCTGACTGATAGTGACCCCATGTGCAGCAGGACAGACGACCATCTGCTGCTACACCAGCTCACAGCTTAATGCTCCAGCCCATTGCGGCCGCCATGGTGCATATCCATCTCACAGAGGGCTTTCTTCTTCTTTGTGTACCCTTGACTTTACCAAGCATGAGGTTTTGTTCCAGGGGCCGCTCCTTCCTAATCACACGTTTGAAGTAAGGGAGATGAAGTCTCATCATTCTGGTTTCTAAGGAGCATTCTGGCTGTACGACCTCCACGACCAATTTGCTTGTTCTTCGGGCGGTCTTGGCCATTAGCAATATTCTTTACTAACACCTCCCTTCAGATGTATCAATTTTTCCACGGGCTTCCTGATGCATTGTCCAATGTTCACATTCATAGGAAGAGACCATGGTTTAGACCAGGAGCATCTTAGCCCTCAAGGCGACATTTTTGTTATTCTTCTAAATATGTCTTGTGTGGATTTGCCCAATGCACAATGTCATTTGACTTTTTGACTGCTACTTCTATAGGTGTTGGTTATGAATCCAAGTAAATGAAAGCCTGGATAACTGGAATCATTGCTGCATTTATCAAGAGATTGTTGATTGGTCCAGTTGTGCGGTGTGATGCATACTGAACACTGTACGCTTTGACCTTCATCAGTAAGTAGTAAGTCCTCTTCATTTTTAGCAAGCAAGAGAGCCTAACCCTAACTCTAACACATGCAGTTCAGATTCTTGGATTATTTGCTCAGCATACAGCTTGAATAGCGATGGTGAAATGACTCCAATTTGAGGCACATTTTAAACACTTTCAGGATCCTCTGGCACTATTTGAATGACAGCCTCTGGGTCTCTTTTTAGGTTCTGCAGCACAAGGAAGTGTTATAGAATTCCCATTCTTCTTAGCCTATCCCGAGGTTGTTATGATCATATAATCGAATGCCTTTGCATACTCAACAGAACATAAGCAAACATATTTCAGGTATTCTCGGCTTTCAGCCAATATCGACGCGATGGCAGCAATAATGCCCCTTGTTCCACATGCTCTTTCAAATCCATTCTTGCTCTCCTGGAAGCGTCCTACTGATAGGCTGCTGCATCTGTTTTTGAACTATCTTCAGCGAAATTTTACTTGTAAATTCAAGTGGGATATGCTCAAGGCCATACTTCTTCTGTCTTTGGACTTGTTTTAATCTGGGGGGTATAATTTCCACATGCTGTTGGGCCACCTTTCTTTGGAATGGGCACACATATGCATCTCTTCAAGCTGTTCGGTAATTGCATTCAAAATTTCATGGAACAGACAAGCAAATGTCTGCAGTGCTGCAATAAGCTTTTGAAACACTTGGTTGGGCATTCCACCAATTACCGGAGCCCAGCGTTCTCACCAGTGCCCTTCGTACAGCAGGAATTCCTCCTTCAATGTTACTCACTGGCTCTTGGTCACGTACTGTCTCTTGAAATGGTTGAACTCCAACTAGTTTCCTTTTGTACAGTGACTATGTTTTCCTTCCATGTTTTGGGGAGGCTTCACGCATCATTCAATATTTTGCCTATAAAATCCTTCAATACTTCAGCTCAAGGATTGAGTTTTTCCTTCAGTTCCTTCAAATTTTCAGTGTTCTTCCCTGTGGGTTTGCACACTCCTTCTCGTGCTTTACTTTGTTTTCTCTACTTGTCCTTTGAAATTTTTGTTCAGCTCTTCTACTTCAATTCTTCCGCTGGCTTTAACTTCTCTACAATCACAAGCTTGTTTTATCGGATGTCCATTTTGGTCTTTTCTTTCTTTTTAAGGACTTTTGCTTTCTTCGGGGGTATTTTTGATGTCATACCACACTTCTTGTGAAATCTATGCTTGAGATGTTCTCTAAATTCAAGTGGGATAGACTCAAAGCCATATTTGTTTGATCTTTGGGCTTGTTTTAATTTTTTTTTCAGTCTTAACTGACATTTTCTATGATAATTTGATGGTCTGTTCCACAGATGATCCTTGGCCTTGTTTTGGCGGATGACTTTGAGTTTTCTCAGCATCTCTTTCTACATGTAGTAGATTTGATTCCTGTGCATTGTCTAGTGAGGTCCACAGGTTTATAATTTTCATTTATGAAAATTATATATAATATAATATATAATTTCGTTTATATATAATTTTATAATTTTCATTTATGTTTATGAAAAACTGACCTTGTAGAGAACAAATCATTGGTTTTGGAAAATTATGTCTCCAACATTGTTTTACTACCAACGTCACATTCCCAACAACTGATCTATTCTCTTTGTTCCTAACTTTCTGATTTTAATGTCTCTTGACTACAGATTTGATCAATTTCAGACCACCTTTTAATCTCTTTATCATTTGCTTTAGTGATTGGTGCATAAATTTGAATAATATTAATATGAACTACTTTTTCTTAATGTGTATAATATGGATGCTGCATGGATCTTAAAATGCTCTTCTTTAATGATGAATGTGATGCCATTCCTCTTTGTCACTCCATGCATACTAAATAAATTGGTCTGATTAGACATACCCACGAGGAGTCCATTTCAGCTCATGAATCCCAGGATGTCGATCTTTACATGCTTCATTTTTTTTTTCAAGGGCATCACTGCCCTCTGGTGGTGGGAGTAGGAGGCCCAGCCTTTGCCCCTGTGGAGCTGGAATTGAACCTCCATCCCAGTGGGCCGCAGTCCCGCGCACAACCACTACTCCACCGGGGCTCAGTCCTACACGCTTCATTTGATGATGTCCAATTTTCTGAGACTTACACATCAAATGTTCCACATTCTAATTATTCATGGACGTTCACAGCTGTTTCTTCTCATCTTGAGTCAGGCCAAATCAGCACATGAAGGTTCTAAAAGCTTTACCCATGTCATTAAGGTCTATCCAACTTTGAGGAGGCAGCTCTTCCTCGGCCGTATTTTGCACACCTTCCCATCTGAAGGGTCATCTTGAAGCACTCTATCAGATAATCTTCTTCTGTCATTCATAAGGTTTTCAGTGGCTAGTTTTTTTTAGAAGCAGTCCAATTGCTCTCATTCAGACTGTCTTCTTCTGAAAGCTCCCACGAACCCTTTCACCCTGCGTGATCCTGTTGGTATGTTGGTATGTGAAATATCAGCGGCATCACAGCAACATGCGGCCACCATAAGTATGGCAAGTGGACAGAGGGGTGGCAGCTCGTGAACACTGATATAGTCACATCTCCTTTATCACACATGCCCATTCACTTCCCACAGGACATTTAGTAATTACACCAGTCACTTCTCCATGATAACTAGGTACAGGAGCCTTTAGCGTAAATTCATGTTTCATAGGAAACAGATAATTAGTTGATAGTGTTACTTCCTTCAGGGTCATGACCTCACTGTGGGGAAAAGAGAAAAAGCATCACTGGGTTTCCCCTCCAGCCCCTTTCCCATCATAGAAAAGGGTCAGAGGCCAGGCAAGGGGGGCTGGTAATCTGTGTCATTCCTCAGTTTTGTTATTGCTCAGGCTGTGAGAACAGTGACAGCTCAATCATTCTTGTCCAACGTCAAGGCTGCTGTAAGGACTTACTCTCCCAGTAGATGGCAGTATTTTCTTTCTCCGGCTTAATAAAGTTCTTTGCCTCAGGAGCGTCGCTTCTTTCCCTTCTTGCTTCACTATTCCTTGAGTAAGCTGCAGGTGATAATAAATAAGTTAAAGAATAGCTATTCCTTTCACAAAATCACCCGTATGTGTGTGTGTGTGTGTGTGTGTGTGTGCGTGTGTGTGTCTTCCCAAAGCACCAGATGAGGAGAGAGGAACATCTGTTCTGGCGGCAGTTTACAGTCCTCTAGCTTGGAATCTATGAGGAATACTGTAATCCATTTCCTGATCGGTCGCTCGGGGCTCTGTCACACAGGTCAGCAGTTTGAAAACACCAGTCGCTCTTCAGACAAGGACGGGGCTTTTTTACTCCCAATACTGGTTACTGTCTCAGCCACTCCCAGGGGCAGTTCTACCTTGTACTATGGGGATGCTGTGAGGCAACAGCGACTCTAAGGCAGTGAGTTTGGGGTTTGAAGCAAACTTGATAGCGATGTCTGACTTAGAGGAAATGGCATGTCGGACCTGGCTGCCTCAAGAATAAAATATTGACTTCTGAACTTTAAAAAAAATTACAGCAAAACATTCAGGACATATTTTACATAGATACCATTCCTTTCTGGCAAATAGTGAAAAAGACACCCCACATACCCTATTTTAATGGAAAACACCGAGCTCTTGGGTCCCACGGATCAGCCATTCAGTACCCAATACTCTAACAGATGGTAGAGGGCTGTTACTCCTGGACAAGCCGGAAACTGTTGCAGAATCTGAGAGGGGGAAGGAAGAAGAAATGGAAATCCCAGGAGCGCTTGCTGGAGCGGAAAGGCATTAGCGTTGATTGGTGGAATCATATTTCAGAGACCTTATCATCAAAATACTGTACTCGCGTAAAGGAGTTCGCGTGCTGCTGATTTCGCAAAAGTATTCCTTAATAAGCAAACCTTCCAGTTGCTGGCAAAGAATGTACCGGGACGCCCGAGGTTTCAGTGAAAACATGGGGATAGCCTGGATCTCGTTTTCAAGTTCTTCTGCGAGTATCCAATTCATCTTTGGTTTTTACAGGGGTTTCCACCTTTTGGGGCACGATTATAGTCGATGTCCAAAGCAGGACCAACCGGGGACACGTTGCCAGCCCACTGAGTGCCACTCGGCCCTTCTGCTGCCACAGGACCTGGCAAGTCCCAGCAAAGGCTTTCACCAACAGCAACTCCCAAATGGTGACAGGTGGCTTCGTCCCGCCCCCATGTCCCTTAGTGCGGCGCTAAGCTCCAGGCCCAAAATGTCGACCCTAAATGCCAGGCCTTGATCTTGTGTTGGTGCAGAACCCCTGCGGCTTCGGCAAGGGAGAGTGTGGCCCAGCAGGGCGCGAGGTGGGCCTGGAGGCCTCACTGAACTTAAACAGCGTCCAGGGCTGGACCCGGGCGCAGAGTGGGGCACTGGGCA